>JAEDXX010000488.1:0-40268 GCA_021725515.1 Epicauta chinensis
CAATATTTGCTGGGTGCTTTCTGTAAAAAAAATAGTCGATTTTTCTGATACAGTCTATTGTACATACAGTGTAGTGAGCTCTTTGAAACAACAACACAATCTTTGTAGCATTGCAGATAAAGTAATAAACAATAATCCATTTGGCTTATTCCACAAAATACCAGATTTAGTTGTCTAAGTTATTTTTTTTATCTTTAACTTAATCCCTAATAAACACTCAAGTATTTCCAAATTAATTGCATTAGTTAGGTAATTATCAAATGGACAATAGCGATTTGTTTGAAAAGCTCAAAATATAATCCGAATCGATTCGACTTTTAAATAGAAGAGAATTTGCAAACAAAGTTCTATTCGAGAAAAGTATGCTGTCGATTGATTTGATATAAAATCGTCTTGCCAATACAAAAAACGAAGTAAGGACCGAAAAGTTTGAAAGTTTCTTAAATTAGCCAAGACAATTTTACTTCCTGCATTTTTCATTTAATTTGAATAGGTAATTAAGAATTTACATACAACTATCGGCAACAGCATTATTATCATTTTAGTATAGCGTAAGCAATTAATGATGAATATTTTAGATTGAATTTAAATGAAGCAGAACTTTAAGCTAGAGGATATTAGTAATCCACTTGGACATCTATCACAGGTGCAGCTTTGAAAGTTTTTAGGTTAATAAACTGCTTAATCTAACATTTATTACTAATTTTTTCCGTTGTTGTTTTTTTTGTCTTTTTAAATATTAAACATTCATCCATCTTGTGCCTGTTGTGTATCTTTAATAGGTAGTCATCAACTAAATATGAATAATTCAAGCACTCGCGACAGATGTCTGTTGATATTTGCCAACATATTCCAATTATTCTACATCTACATGATGCACACTTGTATAATCCTGTATTAATAAATTATTCGTGTGAGCATTTGGGTTCGTGTTCCAATACTTGTAATGACTTCGTTACACCTGTGGTCGGCTTTTTAGTACAATTCCTGTGAGAGATAAACAGAATGAGATAGAAATAGAGAGGGACAACATTATCATTAACCCTTTTCAGATGTCTTGAACTGGAAAATATTCAAAAAAACATCCACCTGAATAATCATAGCTGAAACCGTAAATGCATGTATGTGTAGTGGCGCATCCACCATTTTATAAAGCAAGAATTTTCACCAAAACGTTATTATAACACAAATAAGATACAATCATGACCTTTTTTACTATTCAATTATAAATATCGATTTTGGAGAAGAGCGTATAACGAAGACGATTTAATGAGCACGCAAACTTACCCGTTTAATTAATATTAATTACGATTCCTGGTGTTCTGTTTTTCTTGTATTGCCGAAATGACTCTTAAATTGGCTCTTAAAGACATTTTATCGCTGATATAATTCATCAAAATGTCATTTTAAATTCAATTTTTTTCCAAATTTATCGATTGTAAAATCATCTACTGTAACAAACAAATATATTAGATCTGTAATTATCGTTATCAGTACATTATTCTCAATTTAACAGAGCACAACTGAAATGATTACTCAATTAAAATTTAAACTAGTTCAATTATTAACAGGATCGGTTAGAGTCTCTGTTGGCTTTAAATGGAAGCACTGTTTAAATCTCTAGTAATCATAGATGAGATGGTCGTTGTGTTGTAGCACATGAAATTGATTCGATATTAAACATATAATTCGTTCGATTTTGAAACGACCTATTCTTTTTTTTGTACAATACATGAATATTGTTTTGTAGAAACGATTCAATTAACTTTCGATTGACAATATGCTATTTTGAGAATGATGCGAATTTTGATTGAAAACCAACCCCCCTGTGTGTTTCTATCGTCTCTACAACTGGACAATTCTATGAAAGCTTAAATAATAATGGAAATTTGTGTTGTATTGACATATCAATCCGCAAACAATTCTCCATCAACTAAAGTAATCGATTTCTGCTATTATAATTCGTAAAATATTTCTATCATTATAACTATTGTAATTTTCTATTACATAAAAAAAATGATACAAAACAGACAATTATTTAGTGTAATTTGATATCACTAATGCGGTTTATATTGTCACAACGTCGACATGCAATATTTGTGACTGTTCCATGTGTGTACGTACATAGAATAAAGATTAAATTAAAAGAGAAAAATCCAAACGTATTCCATCCTATGGGAACATTTTTCGGTAAATACAAATGCGAGTTTTCACAGCTGCTGAGTTAAGAGGCCCTAGAGGCGAGTTAAGTTCAAGTGAGAACGTTTTTCATTCTTTTGTTATTTTAAAACGACACGTTCTATATAAAGGTGAAACTCTACCCTTATTGTATCAATTAAATAGCCCGAATAATACAGTTGAATAAAAATAGACTCGACTTGCGTTTTAATAATACCGATATAAAGTGGCAATAAAGGGGAACGTATACATTGAGACATAACGAAAAGTCGTCGACTGGCCAAATGTAAGGAAATCAAATTTTTTCCCATTATCACGCTGACATTTCAGAGAATTGTTTGAATTGACTACATTTGCTTTATTGTTTTTCGTGGTGACGTGTATTTTATGCCGAAGAAGAATGACAAGCCGTAACCAGTCAAGACGTCTTAATCATGCTGACATTTCAATCTGAATTCTACTTTCTATCGTTGCTTTTTCAGGATATTACATGTTAATATCGTGCTTGTCAAATCAGTTTCTGAGAGATCGGTGATAGATGTTACCTATTCATTAATTCAAATTAAGTCAATATAAAATTAACACAGTCCTTATTAGTGCCGTTTTATGAAATGTAGGTGTCGATTTTTTAGTTTAGCCAACTCATTGCTGAATTACAAATCATTATACACAAAAAAATTGTTGAAGAAGCTCGAGAGTGCACAAAAAATCGCGGATCCACGGAAACCGTCCCATGGACCTACAGGGGCTGAAAGCTCTGATCTAGACAAAGCGCGGACACGATTAAAATGAAGGTTCTGTTTAAATTTCCAAGTTTTCGGTTCTCGGAATCTCACCTGAGATAAAAAGCTGCTTTGAAAGTTGATGTTGGCCTCCCTTTGTTCTGGCCGAGATTATTTTGCATTATGATGATCTTCCCGAATCATCCACTACGTCCGACAAATATTTGCTAAGCCATCTCACCTGTCATTATTTCAATGAAACTGAATAGATTTTGCAGAGATCTGAATAATTCTCATATTGAATTATAGAAAGTTTCTAGTACCGTTCAAATTCTTATAAATTTCTCAGCTATCAAAACAAACAAAAGTTTTGTACGTAAATCACACATTAAATGGAAGATTTTTAAAAGTTGGGCGTGTAATTCGATCTATGAATTCCCCAAAATTTAAAGCCACCCATTTAGTGGACAGCATAATTAAATCTAACATAATCTACATTTATTTGGATATAAACGTATGCGCGCATTTGGAAGGGTTGTGAAACATAATAGTTAAGTTGGAGTAGTTGTGGTTTAGAATACTTAAATATAACATGAGCAAATTCTGTTCAACCGATATTCAACGTCCACTCTAATTAGTCAAATTGCTATGTAACGTCAAATTAAATAAAGGGTAGAGACGTGGTAGATGTGTCCTGTAGTTTCTGTCACTTGAAAAAAGGCTACATAGAAGCTTTTACAATTTGATGGCGTAGTCAGAAATAGAAATTTTCAATTTGAAAGCTTGAAATGTTAGTGACAAGTACAATGCTTTCGCTACAATTCAATTTGATTTTAAATTCTAATTAAAAGTGGATATGTTTTAAATCGATTGCTGTTCTACAATAATTTAGTTCTTTGTACATTGTTCAATTAGTTATTTATAGAAGATCAAACAGAATCTGTTTGATTTGAATTTAATTAGCGATTACCAGATTACCATCATTAGAAATACCGCTCAATCGGTTTCAAATTTATTTAATAATCCTCCTTAAAATAGCTTAATTTTGTATTTGCTTATTGAGAATTCAAAAATCGTAGAAATTTCAAAACATTTACAAATTGAAATAATGTGATTCACATTTATGTTTACTGAAATTATTTTCGTATGTAAAATACAATAACATAATCGTAACCAATAAAATGTTGATACCCTAAAACATGAGCTTTAATAAAGCATTGAGGCGTTATGAAAATTTCAGTTATGCTAAACACGGATTGATGGCAATCAACTATAAACATTTAATGCTGTTATTGTTTGTGGTCAGATCAGAATGAAATCCGGTTAGGAAGGCCGGCAAAATTATTGTTTTTGTATTGACTGTAATAATTAGAGACCAGATTTTTGATATTTATCTTTTCGATTATTTTATAATTTGTATTTTTTGTATGCATTTCATGCATTTCCACGGGGCTTAAAAGCTCCGATTTGTTGGTGCAATGGAGAACATTAATTAAAAACAACGTTACAATAGTCTTTAATTTGAGGCGTATACACATTGATTCATGCACTTTTCTATCAATAAATTTACAATCTTTTATTGCAAACAAATTAAACAAAATTGAAAGCTTCGTTCCTTTTTCCATTTTTTAACGTACCTATGACGGTTGCCTTTTATATTTCGGGATTGGACAGCTCTATATAAGTAAGTTTGACATTTTTGAGGTAATGCGTTGTTATCTACGTAAATTGATGGGAATGACTGAAGTTGTGCAATATTCAGTTGACGTATTTAGGAAGAAATCACTACGAGTTTGTCTCTGTTAACTGATTCTTCAATTCCCTGTGCGTGAGGATTAAATTAGCCCCCGGTGTGGATGTTGAGAGTGTCGTCAATGATTTGCTTTAATAAAAATTGTTGTCAGGAGTTATTTTCGAATTCTCAATTCTAATAATAGTTTTATATTGATTTTGTTTTTTTTTTGTTGATAAAGCAGACGTCAACACAGAAACCTCGTCGACTACCAACCGAGAATATAATTTAAGATTTAATTTTGTTTAGTTTGTAGGAGTTTGTTTGTAATTCTGTTGTGTTGAAATTAGATTTTAATTACCTGGCGGTGACACGCAAAACTCATGCCTTAATGGTTTAATTATACGATTTTTTTGCTCGCTTACACCATCCTTGTTGCAAACAATCAAGTGTAGGACAATTTCACTGCTTGCTTTTCGATCTGAATTGCATTTGTTTAAAGATCACAATTGAAACTAAATGGACCAATTGTGGAAACTTTTCAAATACATCGTCAAGCATTGTTGCTATGAATCGATGATAAGGTCTCAAATATAGCCTATATAGAATATAAATAATGTTATAGAAATACGAATTTTCCGGACTTATTGTTTCAGTCCTTTTCCACAAGAATAGAACAACAATAACAACAGTAATCGAATTGGATCAAGTCAAAATAAATGTTCCCAGCGCAACAAATGCAATTGAAAGTTTTAAAGCACAATAGATTATACTGATCCGACCGATGTAGTAGTCGTCTTCTTGATCTGTAACTTAGTCTTTAATTTAATGGTCGAAAATCAATTGGCAACAAACCACTGTGTAGTGGATATTTCTGATACAATTATCGAACAGTCTGTAACACAATCTTGATTAAATCAAATTAATTTAAGTTAAACGAACAGACAAAAAGAGCAATTGATACGGAATCAAATAATGAAATTTTTATTAAATATCTAATTGATTGTGTTGAGCATATTAATCAAGAAATCGATTACAAGAGGCGGATGAAGGAAATTAAGATTCAATTCGCGCAACTCTAGACACATACACACGAATCTAAACATGTATATTATGGAATAATGGCATATCTAGATTAGATAATAAAATGACTACTAATGATAATTCCTGATAAGAGGGTATATTAGACTGAGTTAACCCTTCAACGTGACATTACATCAAGACGGTGTTCTAATTAAAATTTGAATCGAATCGAATGATGTTGCCACCTTTCAACAACCGTAATCTTTGTCCTTATCTTATAGTTGAAACTGACTGAAGATAACCGTAAAGATAACATTTATTTGGAAATATTGTGTACATTCTCATTTGCTTTTTGCCTAATATTTCTTTGCGAAAGTTTGAGTTCATTTTAACAAACACTAATACTGTTGTCGATGAACACAACAAACTCTTAATGTTGCACAACATTGTTAATTTCCACTGGGAATAATGAATGTTTATTTAATTCTGTTGTCTGTTTTGAATATTATCAACTTGACAAGGAAATTTAAAGTATTTTGTACAATTTCCGTTGAAACGTAGAAATTTGAACGATTTTAATTCAATCACTCTCCCTGCATTTCTGTTTTATAATGATCACAAACGAATTATTTCTGATTTCAAACAAATAGTTGTACAATTCAGTTGAACATTCTTCACAATTTTACAAATAAATTCGATTTGTTCCGTCACAAAACTTCAAAGAATTTGCCGGAGAAAAAGTTTAAGAACGCTCACGAAATTGATGTTTACGAAATAAATATGGAGATTGTATGGAATTGAGACGTAGGCAAGTGGATTTTTCATTAAAACGCGGAAATTAATAGAGTGCGGATGTGGAATCCTATAAAAATCAAACACTTAATCGTTGTTGTAGTTCTCAGTAGATAAAAGAGCCGAAAAAATACTCTGTAATCTGTCCTATTATTAGCAACAAGAGATTCTGTTAAAATACAGACCCTTCCAAATGAAGATACTATCTGTACGAGCTTAAGAAAGATTGTCCAACGAGATCTACCCTTAGAGAGCACCCTATTTTAAAAGAAACCATGTCCAGACAATTAACAAATGAAGACTTCTTGTAAGACAATTTGACTTGTACAGTTTTTGAATCTCATTATTTAATGACTTCATTTTGTTCGCTTCCAACTGATGTTAAAGACATCTCCATTTACCAGTGCACTGTTTGTTAGTGTCGTAATAGACCGTTGTATTTTTTTTTTCACATTAAACTAACCGAGTGCGATACTAATTGTCTCTTCTTGTATAAAATGAGAAAACTTTCAAGCATAATGCATCTCGTTGTTCACATAAAAATTGTGTCCGAGGCTTTGTTTTCTTACACTTCAACGATCCAACATTGTCTTTCCAATTTAGCATTCTACAAATGTAAATGGAATAATTAATTTTTTCTTTCTTTTGCTCACATTACGAACAATTAGAACTGGAAAAATTCTTAAACTGAATTCAATTCTCTAGCGTGCACTCAAGGTTCTGGCAGTTTAATCACTCTCTTTTGTAAAACAATTAATTAGCCACAATAGAGCACTCAATGGGGATGTATTCATCACGTTTATATCGTTTTTTTTTTGTTTTCTAGATAGTTTTGGTTTGGGATCGAAGTTTTAAATTAAGTTGTGACATTTAGGCAAAAAAATTGAGAAAACATCAAAATTGTCTGTAGATTTGTTTCTTGCTATCAATATGTGAGGATCGAGGCGATCTGATATTGAAATAACAGGGTCGAAAGTCGTCTGACGGCGCGAAAAACGGGAACGAAAAAAGAACCCAATCTAACTTTGACATGCCACATGTTACAATTCTCCAGTTTCACTTTGGATCAACTATAAGAAGAAATAATATGAATTCAGTTGAATTGCGGACAAACGATAATATCCGAGCGCTCTTTCACGGTCCCCCCCTATTAATCATATTTTCATATATATCTATTTGACAGGATGGGAAATCGAACTTTGCGAACATAACATACACACAAAATGAAAA
The DNA here is from genome assembly GCA_021725515.1 of Epicauta chinensis. Lineage (NCBI taxonomy): Eukaryota > Metazoa > Arthropoda > Insecta > Coleoptera > Meloidae > Epicauta > Epicauta chinensis. The sequence continues at coordinate 7,678 of JAEDXX010000488.1, forward strand.
TCAAGAATCAATGAGACTTCGCAAGCAATTGAATGGAAAAGACAGAAATGGGGAATGAGAAAGAATTGGTCGTCAAACATTTATAGTACTCTTACTGTCAATTGGATCAACCGTTTACAATACGTTCGACATGTTGAGTGTTGTTTGTAATTTCCCTTTGACTGGAACCGACCCTTTATTCTACCCTAAAACATTTCAACAACAACAATGACAACCGTACCATTACTACCAGCGAACGCAGATTTCACAAGAGTCTACGAAAATACAGAAATTGCCTATTTAAACGTACAATATTTGATATGCAAATAAGCTTTTCCAGTGCGTCCTTTAAAAAAAAAACGGATCGATTGGTCAGCTTTTATAGCGACAGCTTTTCAACGTTTTTCGTATATTTATATGAACATACATATGTGTATATGTACGTACTGAAATTGGCTGAAAGTTGAATGAATAATTACTTGTGATACGCATGATGTATTTTTCAAACAAATCGACCTATTTACTGCTACAGAACCACGTTTGTATTGAATAGAAATAAGTTGTTCTGATTTATTTAAAAATACTGAATGCTTCGATCTTCTCAGTCGAGAAATGGAGCCATTGTTGTGCTTTTACTAGAGACGGAACGACATTATGCAGGCTTTCGTCAAGAGTTCTATTGCCAGGAAAACATCAGTAACTAACAAGACGATTGTGCACTAGAAACGCCCAATATACTTGCAGCGCACAGATGACCTGGTGCATAGTAAAATTGTATATCAAACAACTGGATCATGTTATCTTTAAGATGCGCATCCTTTGGAAGCTGTTGGTGTTTTCTTGGATCCGCTTATTGTTTCTAGAAAAATATAAGAAACTGTAAATTTTCCGGGGTAATAACTGGGCAGGATTTTACCCTTCAGATCTGCTATTTAATTGTTGGTAAACTTCTTGAAATTTTTTTCGTTTTATTTTAGTCTCTAGCCAATTATTTACATTGTCCCAGATAACATTAAAGAAATTTGGAAGAACTGGGACAGTTTCCAGATGAGTGCCAATTTCACCTTCTTCTTCTTCTCCGACTTGAAACTTTTTAACGGCAAATTCGTCCGGGCTTCACGCGGCAAAAATAGCCTCTTTTCACCATTCAAGCTTGAAATATTTCCTTAATCTACCAACCGCTTAATGAACAAAAATTGCAGTTCCTAAAATTGTTTCTGCTGAATGAGAGCGAGCAATAGAGCAGCTCTAAGAGGAAGTGTATTTTCTTTGAAGTGTCGACGCACTAGACTTACCATAAGTACTGTTTTCCTATTTAAACTCTGTAAGTCACCTTGATAAATAGAGACTTGTGTTTAAAATACTGAAAAAAGGCTTTTCGACTCATTTAAAGTCGAAGTTTTTTTTTTTATTTTCCTAGCCGAGGAAGAACACATTATTTCACCTGATACAAGATTGATTTTTTTGTCTGCACTATATCGCGAATAGTTTGTGTGAATCGATGCCGAATTCAGAAGAAATTTTTACATTTTTACCATTATCCAGCACATTTTTTTTTAAATTTCCAATCTTTTATTCTATCGACAAAACAAAGCGGCTTCTTTATTGTGTCATTTGGTCTCTATAAAGAGTGAAGAACAATTAGGGTGAACGTTATAAAAACAGAACAATAAGGCTGATTAGAAAATTCGAAGAACAAAATAACTTTTTAGTAAAACGATGAGAACCACTTGTTGTTTATTACAAAAGCAATTATAATTGCTTTTGTAATATTTATAAATATTACAGAACCCCGGATTTGGGCCGGATATTTGGATCCCGAATAATCGAGACGCATAGAAACTCTACTATAGCCGAAGAAATTCCATTGTCTTTGTTTATTATTGTACGAATACCACATTTGAATTTTACAAAATGAGGCTTTCTTCTGATTTTACTGAAGCGCAACTTTCCAAATTATTCTGCAGCCCAGCAGCACATTTTAATGTTTAAATAGATTTGCTTCATTTTTATTATTTGTGGCACAATTCTACTAACAAACAAACAAAACGTCACGAATTCGAGATTGTGTTGTGTGGGAAATTGTAATAAAATATCAAAGTTAAGTTTCGAATGGTTCGATTGGCAATGAAATATTGTAATAGGTTAGTTCGATAAATGCACACAGGAATTGGCTTTTGTCTCTCGCCAAATCGACAATACCTTCTAATATTGTAAATTTTGCAACAATTGTAGTTTGGAAGTATTTAGGACGTGAACACAACTAATAATCCAACCTATTTTATGGTGTATGAATGGAAATTAAGGAAATAATTCCAATTTGATGGTTTATTTATACATGGACAAAAGTGCTGAATAGAATAATAATAACAGAATCAATAATCGACGAAGATTTTAATAATACCGTTTCTAAGATGCATTAGATTTTGGAGGGGAAAAATGTTTGAATGTAAGATTGGAATTTCAATTTGTTACGTTGTTTTTCATTGACAATCCCAATCGGACAAATCTGTTCATTGTGCAAATTCTAGCAACTTTTCTTTGGTGTTTCCATATTACTTTCGTATTGTATCGCAATTACGGTTCTCCATCAACGGTATAAAGTTGAAGAAAAAATTCAGTGGAGTCGCTAACTTTTTGTTGTTTTGTTTTGTTGTTGATAACACTGAAATCCGGCTGTCTTTATTAAAACAACGTATTTTTCTTTGGTTTTAAGTGATCACATTTATTTTAATAATCTAAAACTGTATTACGAGTGTATTCACCGAATATGCTGTGCAGAATTCTCATATACCCTATCACGTATACACATCTGACATTTTAATAAAGATTCCCAACAGGTATATATCTGGATGAGCTAACATGTTAGGAAAAGGAGGCACACATCCTGTATAGAATCTATCTCTAACAGCCGTTTTACACACACTTTTATCTATATATCTATCTTTCTCGCCATTTCTATATGATGCCTTCGAATCAATCAAAAGATGCATATAAGCTGGCCGATTTACCCGAGCAGAATGCTGATAAGCCTGTTACCAATATGAGAGACAGAGATGTTGTTGGTTTTAGTAGAAATGATGACGGTGATCCTCTCGTCTTCAAGTTTTTCACCCGTTACATCCCAACATTCAAATCATACCACCCCCCATACTTATTACACAACGATACAACGAAATTTTTGATAAATACGAGTTGGAGTCGTTCTAGTGTCGCCGTCATCATTTACATGTTTATTGTACACTTTCTTATAGTAGATTTATTATCGGAATAAACTCAACAACACCAACAATAAAGATCGAGTTTATATAGAAATTTATAGAGTTCAGCTCCACTACACCACTACTACGCCGGGAATCAATTAAGAAATTAATATCTATATTGATGATTTATTAATATTATCGCGAAAATTGGCGAGAACTTTGCTGGAATTACTCAAATTTAATTCTCTTATATTTCATTAATGACGCCAATCTATATATTGGCTGAAATTTTCGTTAAAACTCTCCAATTATTGAGTGAACAAAGTTTCATATCCAATTTAAAGTTTATCAGCACTTTTTGAAAATTTTCAATCTTACCTCCTCCCCTATTCCCCCACAAATACAAATCGAATATTTTGACGAGGCTTAGATTTCCTCCTATTTCTTATTTAAATAATTTTTTCACAAATAGACGGCTTTTAATATGCTCATCTAAGCAAGAGCGAAAGACGTCGGACAAACGCTACTGTAATTGAGTTTTCCATTCGCTTCGCAAAGGAGATGAGAAACTCGTACCAGATTTTCTTGTGTAAAATCTAATTGTATGAGGTTTCTGGTATCGAATAAGATGACGGCTTGTTGGGAGCCGTAAAAATTCCTGCATGAATCAGTTTTGGACTCTGATAATCGACTTAAGCGTACACCAACAATCCTAGAAACTATTCGAATAGTTCTGCAAACATTCTACAGTACCCATTAATTTCCCATAGTTTTCCGATCCATTCGTCTAAAGATTGGAATTTACATTTCTTAAATCAACAATTACCCGAATTTCTTCGAAAACAACGATACTTATTGAATGGAACTGTTCGTAAAACGACTATGAACAAAAGTGAGGATCGTTTAATAAACGAGAAGAATTTTAAATATGACTGCATGCATAAATCTTTGGGGGAAAAATATTGCTTTTGGTATCAGTTGAAACCGACCAACTATTCTCGCTATTTGATTTCTCTTGTTATTCAGTTTATTTAAGAATTTCATTCGATTTCTCCCATTCGTTTTGTGATGATTGTCGTGATTTATATTACGAAAAAAAATCGACTGATTATTAAGCAAAGATTGACACGAACTTGTACGAATTCACGCTAGGCTTTTAGTTGGAATTTCCAGAATAAACGGATTTCGTACGATTTATATTCTTTGTGTTGTTTTTTTTCTTCTTCTACGAAATCAATTTTGATAAATCAGATAAAGTTTGTTCAACGGTATAATTCCGTTCGCTATTCGTTGGAAAGAAGCAACAATAATATTCGAAACAATCGTAAAAACTGAATTAGTTTACAGAACATTACACCACCACCAAATACTGATTATTTGAATTTCCTTCAAGTATTTTAATTCCAAGATAAGTTAAATTAACAAGAACTTTTATTGGCTACAATAAAATTGCCAAGATTATTACATCTAGATTGTGGAGGAGAGATCAAATTAAAATAAAGAATTTAGCTGTTGTTTGTTGTTGTTACTATCATCAACAATTTAATGATAGTAGTTTGTGGGACGATTGGAATAAAAACGTATAACAAAAACGAATCACACTGAGAAAAATGTTCCGATGTATTCGCTCGCTCTCCGCTACGTTTTCGCTTTTATCAGGGCGTAATATAAACGGTATCGACTCGAAGAAATTTCCCTAAAAGCCAAATTGCTATTGAAGACTTCAACTTATTTAATCTCAATCGCTGTATAGGATGTTTCTGATCGGATTTCCGTTGTATGAATACAAATTAGAATGTGCCATTTATCGGATATTCGCTTTTTATCGACTGTTGTTGTTCTCCTGTAAATCGGAGAAGGGAAATCTTTACAGCACGTTGGAAAATACGTATTAATTTTTAATGAATAGCAATCGATATTGAACCGAACGTGTCTAAGCATTTATAATTATGTTTATACAATGAATTTTCAACGATTTTCCAATTTAAGTATCAGAATTGGAAATTCGAAACGATTGAATCTTCGATTTATTATGCGATTCAACTTGTCAAATTCATTGTTGAGTTGATGTTGTATTTATGGGAATGTCGAAAGGTTTACTATTATTATGGTGGAGTGGAAAATGTATGTACTTTTATAAAAATGTTTCCATTGGAGTGAATTGTTATGGAATAAGATAAAATATTTAATTTTTTTTTGCCTTCAATATAAAACTTCTACATTATATTACATAGAGATTGGTTGAAATACATTCATACACAATTCAATTTCCAAGATAGTAGAAGGTATATAGGGATATCGTAGATAAATCTTGTTTATTTCCGCTAATATTTTACCTAGTCCCTAAACGGCCTTATACACTGCTACTAAAAGTGAAACATTCACTAAAAGTATTTATCACTGTAATCCTAATAAAATGTCCCAAAATTCCATTTCTATTAAACAGAAAACTTTTTAATAAAATTTATTGGTTCGTTAGGTCCATTTCATGTTCAATCTTTTTATCGAAAATAACTGGTCTTTAGAGGAAATGTTCGTAAAATTAATCGTTTTACTGTGTAACATTAGTTGAATAGTTGTGGTGGAAGAAATCTGGCGAATTTCGTTCCATCCAACTTTTATACAAAATTCCACTGATGGATATAAAATTCAGTATGTAGAGAATCACCCTTAACGGAAGTTTCTTTTGAGTAAATTGCGTTTGATTGCCTGAATATTTCATAATTTCAAATAGCTCTTTTTGAATAAATGAATATTTCGGATTGAAAAACACCATGAATATGGACGAAATCAGAAGATTAATTCGGAAATCTGAATACAGTTGACATGAACACGATAGAAAGCCTTAAAAATAAGCTTGAGAAGCTCGTACATAATATACAACAAATTTTATAGAGCTTCCATCGATTCATCCACTTTTCCGTTATTGAAAATATGTTTTCGGTTGCAGAGATTCGCGATTTTCACGATTCTTACGCGATTCCATAAAATAGCGCAATCATTTCCATTGAATGATAGTCCTAAATATACCCTTCAGCTCTCACATTTTTTATAGAAATGGGTTTAGAGAATAAAATCTCAAATTTTTCCTTAGCTTCTAATAGTCATCTTGTCCACCGGATTTTGCTGTGTTCCTTTGATCGTATTGTAACCGAAACAGCGATTTTTTCTACCTCATCGATAGCATGCCAATAATTATTATATTCCCAGAGGAAGTTGACACAAGACAGCCTCTCACAACAGTGACTCTGACAGGACCAACTTGAAAGTAGACACAAATCGATACATCAAAACAAGGCAAGAAGTTGTGAGAGTCTGGGGAGTGCCTGTGGACATTAAAATAATACTTTAGGACACTTTGTTAGCCTGTCATAAACATACACATACATTTGTTTTTATCACATCTACTTTTCTATATTTGAAGCAGTTTAATTTTGTATCATCCTGTATACAATCACTGTTATGGAAGTATTCCTTTAAAAAGTATCAGAAAAGAAATAGAATCACGTAGTTGTAAGATGGCAATATCAATATAATTTTATCGAGTCTTGAAACCTTAAAGATATAAAGAAACAGTATAAACAACAACAATCATAACATTGTTGGTGTGTTTCTTATCGATTCACGCGTTGATTGCTTGTCTGTATTCGCTTCCATTAACATATCAAATATTACAATTTTTTTCCATCAATATTGATTCGGATTGATAATAGTTTATGGTGCATAAATAAATTATAGGTGTTAATTCGTGTTTTTTCCGTCTTGCAAAACGGCAAAAGTATGAGATTGTTGTAATTTAATGAGGTCTGGAGTTGGAATTAATGCGATAAATCAACAAATTTAATTACAACGTACTTAGAACAAGTAGCAAGTTGAAATGGGGTAACAAACTGTCTTGTATGATAAGATGTGCGATGCAATAAACATGTCAAACATTCACGTTTTCTATGTTATCTAATCGCAACTATAATTTCACATTCTAATTGTAAGTCTAACAGTCATTGGGTGTCTAAGGTGTATGTAATGAATAAAAGATGCGACTTGAGATTACGGTTGTGAGCTGATGAATGGGAATGTTTAGAAGTGACAATATGTATCGCCTCAAATTAAATTATCTGTCGGGAGCTATCAAATCAACCAGAAAATCCTTAAATGCTTATTTCTCTCTGGCTGTAGCGCCAACGGACGCTCTATTATTCATCAAAAGCTTGCTTTTAGATAGGTCGCAGCAAAGGAGGCTACTGATGGATAATTATTAACCTTCTTGGGCCCAGATCCGAACAGAGTCCAAGTTTAAAGTCGGAAAACATCCCATATTTCGAGCGTTCTCTGCTACACAAAGCCCGAAAATCCGATAGATTTTGAATTATTTACGCTACTCCCACGAAATTAGTTTGTAAATGGATCGTAAAAAATGCCCCCCGCAAAAAAAACCGTTTATATAGGACGTGCTCGTTTATTATCGCAGTTCCGAATTAAATTAAGTAGCTATAGTACGTATGTGTAACAGGATAAATTTCCACTGTTACAATTTATCCATGTCGTGCAGTTGACTTTTTAAATAATTTGTTACAAGCGATTTACATTACATTTTGACTTTAAACTCGACGAAACGTTGTCGTCGTTGCCTACAAATTATCAAGCGCCTTGACAAAATGAATGTTGAAAGAAAATGCGACAGCAGTTCAACGTAATAAAACTCTAAAATAAAGAAGAAAAATTAATAATTTCCCGACACTTTTTGGTTGTTTTTTTTTCTTACTTCTCCCACCCGGATTGCTCATCTATCTGAAACGTATTTGTCGACGAATTATGCATAAGGTTGGAAAATATACATGGCAATGTGGTTTCCGAGAAAAAGACTTTCACGTATACCGTTAAGCCGATTCTGTGTTGTAAATTCAAGTCAAGCAGCTTAACGTTATCAATCACACGGCTCTTATAAGCCTCGAACATATCTAAAATTGTACATATTACAATATTGTACATGTTGGCGGTGATAAATCGTAATTTTTATAGAAAATCCACGAAAATGGTCGAGTTTTAATTGTTATAAAGTGCATTTTACAGTTCTATTCTAAGAAATTATTCCCTTAATTATTCAAGACCTTGATAAACTCGGATGCGCTCAGCATTTACCAGTTATAGCATTTGTAATGTTATAATGGAATTTTCTTCATTTCATTGTAAGTTCACTGCACACTCTCTCAGTGTGAATTCCATTCTATTGTAGATGGAAAAAAAGGACAATTTTCTGTAGTTCACATCAACTATAGACATATCTTTATTTATGTTAAAACTATTCCAAATGAATGAACCATCTACCAGAATCATAGATATGTAGAGAACAATTCGTGTGGCACTAACAAAGGTTGGATGGATAAATACGACCGTGCAGATTCAAGGAAATGAAGCAATCTCGAAACAGTCCTGAATCCGGTTCAGTAAATATGCAAAGGAATAAACTAGCAGTCGGTCGAAAGTTTATTATAAACTAACCAGATACACACGCACACACAGTGAGAGGGAAGACGGACGAAAAAACCAACACATATTAAAGTCAAATGAGAGGCTCAATTCCGCTATTCAACACCAGAATCAGCATATATAACAATTATCGCATTAGCTTATAATAGATTCAAGTCTTTAGCAATATAAATTATAGATTAATCAATATTAGGATGTAGTCCGACGTCTACATGACATTGAAAGATGACTAGAAATGAGCAAAAGCATGTAAGTGGAATAGGAAACCAGAAACTACTATCCGTAGATCGATACCGACCCTCCAATAAATCTTACTCAATAGCCTTAAATTTTTCTCTGTTAGCTTTATCGATTATAAACGAGTCTTTAGTTGAAATTAGAAATAAAAACGTTTGGATAAATTTATATCGACATCTTTAGATAATTTTTTTTTGTGGTTATTGGACAAATAACAAGAATGCTTGAATAAACAAGCTGAATCCACCACAACTTTGCATTTCAACTGAACAATTTTACCACAATAGTCGACCACAAAATGCCTGAAAACCTGTTAGGATCCAACTTTGATCTTAAATTTGTGCAGTTTTTTTTTTGCTCTCGTATTATACAAACAACAATAGATTAAATCAACATGAAAGTTTTAGTTGCATGACATGGAATTGCACTTTGTTCTCTTTTTGCATCTTCACACTCACTCTATAGTCGACTTTTATCAAATTGTCATGATCCGGGAGTTTTGGAATTTAAAACTTTAATGAGATTTAAAGCAGCACTTCCATTAAATTTCGTATAGAAATATCCAATTCTTTTGTAATCTTGTCAAGTTGCCAATCGGTGTCTTTAACGTTCGTTTAGAAGAATTGTTTTATTGTTATTGATCGGACAAATATGTGGTGTGTTTTAAAATAGAGGAAGTAGAGTTTTTAGGAATTTGCAATGAGCTCGTAGACAGTGGTAAATAGCGTACAAGTACGCTAGAATAAATTTCTAGAAGTAGCAGTACATAGAAACATGCAAAACACTAGTTATAAATGGATTAGCTATTTGCATAGTAAACATAGAGCCTTAGGTAGATATTTAATTGCAAGCAGTTGATTTAACTAGACGAAAACAGAAAATATTTTTAAAGTAATTCCAATTTGTTGATCGTATCTGCTTTTATAAATTCGATTAAATTGTGCGGTTTGTTTATTATAACAATTGTTGGAGGACAACAAGAGGAATAGCTACAAAGCTAGTCCTTGATAAGTATAGCATAATTCTCCTAATAGCAGCTGAGAGCCGATTTCATTCTAAATCCATGAATCTTGCTAACACAGCTCAAGGAATATTTGCAAACGACCCGCCTATATCGTGTCTCAATTCTCTATAGGACATTATCCTCGTGGTATTCGGTGCAGACACGCTTAACTTATAGTTATTTATTTTCAACAGTTTGTCGATAATTATTTTTCTTTTTCAAGTTATAAATCCATGATAAATGCTCTTTTGTTATATAGCTTTCGCCAAAACACAAATAAGTTGTTATCATTTTGGCAGAATGTTTAATTTCTCAACAAATACAAAATCATCGGAATTTGCAAACATTTAATGTTATTAAGTTTTATCGTCGAAAGAGATGGTAACTTTCCAAGTGTAACAAAATACCGAGTCGAGTGTAGTTGGCAAGCTAACCTAAAGTTCAAACTAAACATCCCCAAAAGTGCGACCCGCCGATCATTGTTGTACAGAAACCCTAATAATTACAATGTTCCCAACAGGCGACCACTCTCTTGACTTCATATTATTATTAATTCTGAATATATATATAACATCAGATTATTACTAGACTAACTAGTTTCCAATAAGGGCAATATAATCTCATAGATAACGGTTATCATCCCCCATCTTGATCACCAGGGGTTATTAGTTGTCAAATTGTGGTATTATTTATAAGTCAAGTTTGTCGAGAAGACAATGATGGCGACAATAACGTTTAAATGTAGAACTTAATCATAAATACGACATCTTTACAAATCTTATCAGTGTCTTTTTTCTTCTTGTGTGTAATTCCTCTGGCCGTAATAGGAAATAAAAGCACTCGAGCTTTCAAGTCTCACAGGAAATTGCGAAGCTGCTGGGCTGGTTAGCCAACCGAACGCGCTCCCTTTTTCTATATACTTCGCTTTACAAATACATATACGTCGTTTTAGTATTTGTTTAATCTCGACCATACAGCAGCTTATATGCTAGTTTCTTACTGTTCGAACTGTAAATATTTACAATTTAAATATTCATTAAAACGTGTTGGACTCTATTAAATATAAAAATGCGGTGTGGAAAAGTGTTTTAATGAAAACTGTTTCGTTTTCTTTTTGGTAACAGCCATAAAGCGCACTGGAATTTTTATTTGCGAAAAGTGTAAATAATTTATAAACGTTGTAGATTAAACTGTGTCTAAAAGGATTTTTACCGAGTTAATTAAAAGCTTGCACTAGCATATTTGTCGAATAAATGATGCGCGAGCGATACAAGTCTAACAGATTCTCTACTAATAGGATCTTTAGTTAGATGCTTCGTATATAAATACATAGATAGGTGACGAGATTAAAGTCTATTTGCATAATACTGGAATCTTGATGAATATTTCATTAAACAGTTAAATTGTGAAGAAACTTTCAATTTTGTATCACCTAAAACTTTTCACCTGCATGAATTTCAAACATATTAACATTGTTAACAGTGGATGATACGTTTGATGTCACATTTTCTTTAGTCATTTATGTAGATCTCTGACATATTTACTACTTTTTCTCTGTGCTATTACAGATCGTGTGACACTTATTTGTATTCTATGAGGCTTGTCGGTGGCCAACTACAACAACATCTACAAGGCTCTTGGTACAGATGGCGAGATGCCATTAAATGAGAAGCATCATATTTCATTCAGGACTTAAGAATCTCTATTTTAATCTTTGCAGGCCTTGTTCCAAGTCGAAGGTCTTATAAACTTCATCCTCTACACTTTACTGTGGTATTTAATTACCGTCTATTCTGGTTTGAATACTGTTTCGTGCTACTACCATCATCGGCTGTCTTATTTATATTTGCTTTGTTGGAGCGATAAAAGTTTAAATTAAAATATCATCGATAATCTGTCCATTAAATTTATTTTAACGTCAATGTTTTAAAATTACTTAAATACGATTAAGCAATAAATCCAGATTTTTCTCCGTTTTTTCCTATAATAATTTAAAAACTAATTTAAAAAATTGAAAATTGAAAGTTTTCCATTATGAGATAATATTTGAGGGTTGCTTAATTACAGCCATCAATAGAAACGATGTATTCCTGAACCTACATAATTCCTTCTATATAAAAGGAAAACACTTCAATGAAGTGAAATTTTGCCAATAATCCGCCAAAATAGAGTTGTCGGAAGTGGTTGCAAAACTAAGAAAATAAAGAGTAGACTTTTAGACACGATAAGCAGGTCCCTCCATTTTATAGCTAGTCTTCTCTCCCAGGCTCAGTATTGCTTCGCTTGATATTCATAGGCCGCTTTCAGAGCACCCTCAAAAGTGCCTATTAATGAGTCGTTGGGTAGCTACAAGGAGCTAGTAGTGATAAGCTTGATATCCAGAGAGGGCTAATGTTCTACTGAAATATTCCAAATCAGTGAATGCGGCAGAAAATGCAAAGTTGTAAATTTGTGTTTAGAAATCAACAGAAAACCTCGTGTTAAAATAACAATAAAAAATCAGTGCATCTACAATAAATGCTTGTGAAATTCAATATGTTTTTGTATTTTGATTAGTAATTAATTTTTCTATTATAATGTTAATTATTTTACTAATTAAATAGCGTAACTTTTCATGCTTTACTCCTACAAAAGTGTTTTTCATTTCAATGTTAATTTATTGTTTATATTACTTTATGAAAACATCAATTTGTAGATAACTTGCTTTTTTGTAATATTTTAATATTTCATTCAATACAGCATGTCCCAGCTAACAGTTTCACCTCAAATATTTCGCTTGAGTGAATTGAAAAGTATCTGAGGAGATTAGATTACAATGTACATTATGGTGAGCCAAAATTACTAACCTATCAAATTTATGGCCCCAGAAGGGCCTATATGTTGGAAAAAGAATTCTCCCTTTGAGAAAGATTTTTAGGTCAATTTTAAAAGGCGTCGGTGGTCATTTGAAATTTCCCATTTAAATAACATGCAAAAAAAAATTTGTCCATTAAAAATGCTATAACTTCTGAACCATTTGAGATAAAAATTTTATCCAGGCATATTCTTGTAGAGCATTAAATTCTCCAAAAAAGTCTTTTAAAGTTGATTTTTTAATTGAAAAATTCATATACTTACGGGTTATGAAAGTTGATGAAAAATGGATATGTTTTTTTCAACTTTCATAGCCCCTGAATATATGAATTTTTGAGTTAACCGAATCAACTTTAAAGTATTTTTTATAGAATTTAATGCCTTACAAGAATATGCCTGGATAAAATATTTATCTCAAACGGTTCAAAAGTTATAGCATTTTTAATGAAAATTTCCACAATAGCTTTAAACTAAACATATCTGTTTTTCATCAATTTCAAAGCTCGTAAATACATGAATTTTTGAGACAAAACAATCCACTCTAAAGCATCTTTTGGAGAATTTAATACTCTACAAGAACGTGCCTGGATAAAATTTTTACCTTAAACGGTCCAAAAGTTGTAACATTTTTAATGGACACAAATGTTTTGAGTGTTATTTAAATGGGAAATTTCAAATCGCCACCGACACCTTTTAAAATTGACCTAAAAATTTTTCTCAATGGAAGAATTTTTATTCCAACATATATGCCCTTTTGAGGCCATAAATTCGATAAGTTAGTCATTTTGGCTCACCCTAATGTACATACTTTAACTGATCGAGACGATTTTTTCAACTGTTTTGGAAACGCCAAAACGTTATATAAGATCGCGAAAATTACTCATCATTAGGAAACGCGCAATCAATAATGCAATGAATTTGATATGAGTTTTTTATTTTCAAAATTTCTCATTTACTACTTAAAAAGAAAATAGGAAAGTGCGATTCGCCCGGCGCCTCCACCATTTTACGTAGTGTTGTGGCCGAATTGATAAAAGCTGAAATTTTGCGCGACGATCGTAACATGTTTCATCTGAAAACTGAAGGGTAGCTTAGGTTAGAGAGTGGGGCATCTGCAATGACCTGGAAAAGAAATCGACTGCTAGACGAAAGCCTAAAGTGAAGCCGGGAACGGCCCCGGCAAAGTGAGTTTTCATGGGTCGAGGTATGCGTTCAAACAATAGCAAAAGCAAGTAACTTAAGCTATTCACTAACTTTACCCACTGGCATTGGGTAAACGTTTGATCTGGTAGGCACTAAAGGTAGTAAAAAATATTTTCAATACTAAATCAAACACAACGCTAGCGGGTAAATTTAGTGACTTGCTTAAGTTGCTTGCTTTAGCTACTGTCCCTGTGTAAATTCGGCAGTAGACTTTATAAACAGAATCATAGCGGAAAAGAAACCGGATCTGTCAAATTTTATCCTGTCAGGCTTCACTTCTAAAACATAGGAAAGGTGGCGTCTGGCAGTCTAGAGGTTGTCTATGCCGTAAGTGCAAAAGAAAACTTTGAGGAAAATTTTGAAACATGTGGTATATAAAGAAAAAGTGAAATAAAATTTAAAACACACACCTTTAGCAGTAAAGTAATAGTCATCTTCTTATATTACTCCAACAGGACTTGCAATTTATCGAAATATCTATGCATACGAGTGTATAAAGAAAATGTGTCTTTTTCAAAAAAAAATACGTCTGCTGTAATTTTTTGATTAGAGATCACTTTAGCAAAGTATATAACCACGTTAACGATATCTATTTTGTGTATTACATTTCGAGTTACAAAGTTCGCATAGTATACGACAAAGAAGCTTTGTTCTTTATAGAGATGTATATTGTCAAACGACCTCCGCAGACAGAGAGAGTTTGTAATTCAATTCTAAATAATTTTGGTATATGTACAACGACTATCTAACATTATTATCACAGAATTGCATCAGTAAACATGAATCGATAACGATACTAATTTTCTTATTAATTTCAGACTTGCTGGCTTTGAAGCAACTATGGAAACAGACGAGGAAGACACCGATAGGAGACAATTACAACAAGAATATCATCGACAATGGTGGCAACAACAACAACAACAACGATGATCGATTTGTATTACAACGGCCGACAATGGTGTTGTTTAACTTGCATTTGGTCGTTATCATTGGTTTTTGTACACAGATGATAGTGGCAGACTGTCCACGTTTGTGTGAATGTAAATGGAAAAGCGGCAAAGAATCGGTCATCTGTTTAAATGCGAATTTATCATCAGTTCCTGTACATTTAGAAGCCGGTACTCAAGTGCTCGATTTAACCGGTAATAATTTAGTGACAGTCAAACATGATGAATTTAATCGAGCTGGCCTATTGAATTTACAAAAAATTTATATATCGAAGTGCCGTTTGAAAAGTTTAGATAGGTACGCTTTTAGAAATCTGATGAATTTAATTGAATTGGATTTAAGTTATAATATTTTAACATCGATACCATCACAGACATTCGATTCGATATCGGAATTGCGAGAACTTAAACTTAATGGAAATCCCATCAAAAAGATCCACAATGATGCTTTTACTAATGTTCCACAATTGATTCGTTTAGAATTGTCTGATTGTAAAATCGATACAATTTATCCAAGGGCTTTTATCGGTCTAGAAA
The DNA here is from genome assembly GCA_021725515.1 of Epicauta chinensis. Classification (NCBI taxonomy): domain Eukaryota; kingdom Metazoa; phylum Arthropoda; class Insecta; order Coleoptera; family Meloidae; genus Epicauta; species Epicauta chinensis. The sequence goes on from JAEDXX010000488.1 coordinate 23,127, forward strand.
AATCATTAGAATGGCTTAAATTAGACAACAACAATCTTATTGAAGTTGAGGCAATATCATTTACAATCTTTCAAAATCTCCACGGTCTAGAATTGGCAGGTAATCCATGGAATTGTTCATGTAATTTACGGCCGTTACGTGAATGGATGTTACGGAAAAATGTACCGTTCGGTGTGCCGCCGATCTGTGCTAGTCCGCCACGTCTCACATCAAAACCATGGGACAAATTGGATTTGGACGAGTTTGCTTGTATACCAGAAATTTTCGCTTATGAGAGTAAAACGAATGGAATCGAAGGCAAGAATGTGACAATGACATGCCGTATTGCTGGCATACCGGAACCATCCGTTCGTTGGCTATTGAAAAACAAAGTTATCGCCAATCTATCTGGATCATCTGCAAATAATGGAAAGAAATTGTATATGGTACATTTACAAAATAATTCCAGTGATTTAACAATTTTCAGTGCCGATCTACAGGATGCTGGTGTTTATGTGTGTGCAGCTGAAAATAAAGCTGGACGTGCTGAAGCCAGTGTCACATTGGCTGTTATAAAAAGACCATCAGAAACGAATTTCTCCAATAAAATCTTATTAGCTAGCATAATTACTGGAATTATATTAGTTTTAGCATCTAGTTTAATTGCTATCTGTATTTATACGGTACGTAAAAAACAAATCTTAATGTGGCGTAATCGTGAGTGTCGACGTGATGATAATTATGAAAAAATTGAAATGAACCATCATAAAGTGACAGGTGGTAATAATGCGAACAGTGAAACGGTATCAACAAGTGAAATTGCCGTTGTTACAACACGTAGGAACGGTGATTATCGTGTTGTACCAGCGGCCGATACAGATCAAGAGGTAGATGAAGATGATGATACAAATAATGACAACAATGGTAAGAAATCGTGGCGAAATGATGCCGTAGTTGAGAAACGTTGGAATTCACCGGAACATCTCTTGGATCCGGATGATCTACATATACCTAGAAGAACATTACAAGAGGCGAGGTGAGAGAAATATGTATCAGTAATACATTCCATTTAAATGTAGTAGTTTGAGATAGTTCAATTTACACATTATAAGTACCTACGTCTATATTCAACTTGATTGTAAAGGCGAATTAATATGAATCATGTGTGCAGTTTACTGATTAACATTTATGAGAAAATTATCGAAATTTATATACAGTAATGTTACAAAGTTTTCAAACAGATTGCAAATTAGGGCAAAAACCGAAAAGCAATTAGCGCTTAAGAGTCCTCTTAATATTCAAGAAACTGAGCTGAAAAGGCACGTAATTAAACACTACATAAAGTCTTTCAGACAGTCAGACTCAGGTTCTGAGTAAGGTCTTCTCTTATTTAAACTTCTATTCTGCATCCTGCACAGTGCCGGAAGCATTGTACACTTTGGCTACTCCCTTTACTCGACACTGAGTTTCAACCGCTACCCTCACGAGTCCAGTGCAAGCGATCGTGACCCAATTCCTATGGTACCAGCCTTCTTGTTCAAGTAGATGTTCTGCGGAACCAGCTGCAGGCGACTAAGTTTCAATTTTCATACGATACGTAGCTAGAGGATATGTATTTTTTAAACAGGTAGGTACTCCTTTTAAAGAAATCTTAAAGAAAATTTGGTCTCTTAAGAGGCTCTATTATCCAGTTTTCGAATAGCTGAATAATATTGGCCTATTTTATAGATATTTACAAATCAAACTAATTTTCTAGGGTCACTTTTAACACTCCTTTACTCTCCTAAGCGTAACAAATTAAAACATATTTCTACTTTAGAAAAGTCTCTTTTACCTCTGTACTAAAGATCCTGAAAATCGATGACCTTCACTTCGCGTAATTTATTGATAACAGTAGATTTCTGCCAAAAAAACAGACTGATTTTCATGTAAAAGACTACCAAAACGCCTTCTTTTTTGCTAGGAGACGCCCCACATGAGAGCCGCACACTGAGGCCTTCTGGCCCATTGTGTGCACCTCCAATTTCCGCAGCCTCTATCACAGCTGTTCTGATCCTCTAATGAAGCTCAGTAGCCTGCCGTGTTCGACTTTCAGAATGTCTCCTGGTTCCAAAAATCGTCGTCTCAGGTGTTGCTCTCTGAGGCCAGCCAATGCTTGACACTCACAGAGTACGTGGTGAGGAGTCTCCTCCTCTTCGCCAAAACGCCTTAAACTAGACTTGAAATGGAGCATCAGGAGCCCAGTCATAATAGGTAAATAGATTGCTTTTTGAGCTTCTGCAAGTGTTGTCTTTTCTTGCATTTAACTCGACAATGTCGGTTTCCAAACCGTTTCTTAATAGAAATTATTCTCTGATCTAAGTAGTCGACGTAATACTGATTCAAGAAGGAAATGTACGTGACATTAGCAAAAGTACTCCCGATTACCGTATATGTTATTTCTGTATTTTAAGGGGCAAAATGTACTTCTGATTTAGGAAAGCAAACTACTGCTGAGTTTCTTTCAAACGTGTTTCAAAAGTAGCCTCAACTTTTGGGCTAAAAAAGAGTTTCTGATAAATTAATATCACTAATAAAACGGAATCCCACCCTTTAAGATACTTGTATAGTCTGAGAAACTTACACTAAAATCAAGGCTTTCATGTTAAGTTCGTTGATGGGCTTCCTCGATCTTAATTGGAACAACCGAAAGAGCCCTAGAATATGTGAGAAGAAGCATTTGTTTGAGAACTTTGTAACAGAACGGTATAACGAAATCCTAATTGTAATTCCAATCAAGTTGATGTTCAAGAAATAGCAAATTACTGTTAGAGATTATTTAGTGAATCCATTTATTTCTAGAGACGATATCAAGAGAACACTCAATTCGATGTCTGGTACATATAATTACTATGATCATCAACCATCAACATCACTTGGCCATACTACAGCAACACCCCATATAATGCGTCGTACAATTACAACCAATTATACAACCACTTACAATTCGGAATTATCGAATTTAACAGAGGATGATAAGAAATATCCGGATTTAATTGAGAATTCATCATCGCGTCGTGCAAATAGTGAAGGTGGCAGTTATACTGATATAACGGAATTATTCTGTACATTACCACGGAAACGTGCCCTCATCCAAAGTTCGCGGTATCATAGCACGGATAGTCAATCACCATTATTACCAGATAGTCGATATGGTAGTAGTAGTGGCGGTGATAGTAATTATAGTAGTAGTCAAGAATCGAATTTTCGTCGATTATCTGATTGCCAAAAATATCCACCACCCACAACAGTACAACCGCCTCAGACAATTTGCGGTTTAAATTCAATTAAACATAACAGGGTAAATAAATTATCAAATAGTTATTTGAATTTAACACGGGATGAGGAGCCGAAATGTTCGAAAATTGTACACGAACTAAATTCAACACCATTACTAGATGTATCGAGTTTGGAAAATCGAATTGTCACCACTACACCAACTTTATCAACACCGAATGCTAATTCATATGATTATCATGCAGCCCAATTAGAACGTTTCTTAGAAGAATATCGAACATTACAGAAACAATTAACGAAAATGAAGGCGACTTGTGATAATCTACGACAAGATCGAAATGCAACATTCACACAATCACCAACAACTAGTGATACAAATACGGTCGTATCGCCGAATTCGAATCATTCACTTGAGGATTCAATCGATTTTCGTAATTTCGAAAATGAATTAACCAAATACTTACTAGCTAAAGGATCGTTGACATCAAAGACATTGTATAATAATTAAATTATTATAATTTTTTAAATAAATTCCCTTTATTTGATAATAACGAAAACGGAGAGTCGAGACAGAGATTTGTCTCACATGATGTGATATAAAACTACAGTTGGAGTGGAAATATGAAATTTTGGAAAGCTCATTCGGTGGAAAGGTGTCGTTTTTTTTGGGTGCAAATCGAAAAAAAAACACCTTCACCGGTTGTGCCAATGATTAAATCGTTCTTTATTCGGGAAAAAAACAAAACCCAATACTTCCAATGTGTCATTTTATTTCTCCTGGAGTCAATGTAAAGAAAATAATTGTACATATCTGTAATGATTGTTAATCCATTATTCGTTTGTTAAATGTTGATAGTTTTAGTGTCAATTTGTGATATTATCATGTAGTAAACTAGTCGATGGTTTGTTTTCTTTACATTTTAATCATTTATACCACCATCATCAAGACTAATTATTATTATTATAAATTATTATTGCCGTCTAAGTTTGTAATTGATTTAAAATAAATAATTTATCAAAGAAACAATCTTTCAATTAGATAAGATTAATTTTTCATCCAGTAAAGCCACTAAAGTTAATAGTAAGCCGTATGTGATACAGTAGGATTTCAACAGGATAGCCTGCTATAATGCGTCCCGTAGGACTCATCTTCTATCTATGTGATGTTCATATAATGCGTTCTAACGTTGTTATTTTGACCGTTCTAAAAATGGCCATTATAGATCTTTTTTTCTCCAGTCGGTGAATACACTTCGTTTTGATAAAAAATTAAAATACACTAGAGACAGATGGGGGAGTAGATGTATTTTTACATAAAATTTCCACATAAAACTCTCTAAATTAAAAACACTGGATTCAAGTGAAATTGCGTCATTTTCATCCGTTCTTCAGACTGAATTTACTGTAGTATATTGAAAAAAAGTAGTAATTTGATGTTGATTATTAGCGCCGGCATTAATAATGATTTATCGAATATCAATGTTGATGGTGAAACTTGATCAAAGGTCTAGTCGAAACGGTTCAACTTTATTATAACAAAAAACGTATCGATTCGCTTTTAAAACACGTTGTTATTTTCGGTTTAGTACATCATTCAACCGCAGTCCATTAAGAGTGAATCCTGTTCTGTACTCTACAGTTGTTGAATGGTTTCGCCTTAATTTCCAGAGAATTGTTGGAAAAATTAATTCGTTTTTTATTGAAAAACGATTCAGTTTAAATCTGATTTGTGGTTTTTTCCTTTGTTCATCAAATGGAGTACGCTTGAAGGCGATTTTGATTGCCCGTTCGTGTTCAAAGAATCCGGCCCCGCGCTCTACGAAAATTGCCCAAAAATAGCTGCTCGCTGAAAAATTTAAGTGTAAGACTTGAATATGTATTCAGGCCCCGCCAAAGGTCACGCCGGTCCTGAGTAGAGTTTCTGAAAAATGAAAGTGAATCTTGAAAAATGTGATCATAGTATCTTCAGGCACATTTCCCTATACAATTATTATAAATTTCCTTCAATTCCATCAACAAACAAAAGAGAAAACGAGAAATTGGCTTTAAGTTGGGTGAAATTTTGATCTTCTCTAAAAAGCTAAGTTTTCCAATCAATCTTTATTTAACATTATAATTCGATGCTGTTGCAGGCGGGGTATAAAAACGAATGTTGTAATATCAACCGGCAAAATAAATCAAAATTAATCGGCGCTGTAGAATAGTGCGGGTTCAGCCTTAACGTTTCTTCAACGGTCCGACATTTTTCAGGCGAACTCGTATCAGCCGATCAGGACACTTTCTTCAACGTTGATAAATGTTTGGTGTTTATTCTAACGTCTCCCATCGGACGCAATCATAAATTTGCATGAATCTCGCCAGTTCTATCAACTTTTTGCTAAAAGCTGCTTAATTAATATATAAAAGATAAAACAGTTTGTACGAAATTCGCAAATAAAATTTGATAGGTTTCTCTTTACAATTGAAATCCTATAAAATTGACATTGTATTGGATGTGACAAAGCCAGATTCTCAACCGTGCCCGATCAAATCAACCAACAAAACCATACAGCTCGTAAAATAGTCAACAGCAAAATATAAAGACTATATTATGTATATGAGTGCTATAAAATCGTGCAGTGTAGTGTTTAGCGGCCAGAGTTCAAGTGAAATTTTATGGTTAGAAATGTGCTTTTGTTATCTACATTTTCCCCAGTAATTTTTGTCACATACACCGTATTTCTTATCTCGTCTCTAACAGGTTCGCCTCGTTTACAATAATGGCATCGAAGAATGCTGGAATTGTCCAAACATTTTTACCGTTATACTGATAATGGGACGTTATTTGCAGGAAATGTTCACGAACAATACGAGAACAGATGGCCAAATAAAACAAGACGAACGACGAGAATACACACAGAACGCAGGCGGAAAAAAAAACGAACGAAAATGATATTGTGTGTATTCTTTTTTTTCTATATAAAATTCTCATATCGCACATTATTTAGGTGATAGACGTTGTCCAAATCTGTTAGAGAATCGATTTTATTTAAATTTGTTCAATTCAGCACATCTGTAGTGGAATCGGGTGTGGATTTGTATATAAATTTCTTATTAGATAAAGTTTTTTTTTTGAATATTTCAAGTAGCGCAAACTCTAATATTCCACAACGATTTATAGGCGTTTAATTCGCGAATGAGAAAAATTATGGTTTCATGGAGCAACAGTTGTGCATTCTTTGTATTTAATTGGAAATTCTTGAGATGGCAAATTATGTATTCTCCATTAAAATTATAATTATTTTTGCACATTACCAACATTAACGATTTTAATAAATCCATCATGATGATGATTAATTGTAAATCGGTTTTGTTTGAGTTGCCAAAGGGAATTATTGGACGTGTACAATGTCTATGAATTAAAATAATTGCCAATAAATATTATTGCATCTATCGGTATGCAACTATCAATTGCGATTGTGATTTTATTTTGATTGCTACCTATAATTTATAATTGGAATTTAATATATGCCATATAATATGCAGTAAAGTTAATATAATCGAATAGAACTAGCTACAACTTATCAATCAATTTGAAATAATATTGTACGGCACCTAATAAAGATGAAGGCTTTAATTTATCTGTAAAATCGAAGGCATGACTTATAGATCCCACGGTTAACTTTCTGAACAAATTCAATTTCGTGTGTTCTATTATCATTCTCGATTCATAACTTACATTTCTGTTTTGGAGCGCTACTGTTGGCTTTTATACAAAAGAACGATAGAGAGAGATATGCCGTTTGATCTCCCCTAGGACACCGTTTTCCGTGAGAGTAATTTGAAAATTTTGAATTAATATACGGCGGAAAAAAGCGTGTCTATATTGTGTTCGTTATATTAAGCTGCTGGGGCAGCGGTGAATGTGTCATATACTTAATTACTTTCATCGCAATCGCTAAACATTTAATTGGAGTTCTCGGCCGCAATTGGTGGTTTTTGTGTGTTATTTGTAATTTTCAGATGAATCAGGTTATAAATACAAAGACTTTTCAAAGTCGAAATATAACAAATATTTGTCGTTATTTATTTATAATGTTGAATCTAGAATTGAATCGACCATCAAGAATTGACCTCATTTCAATGAAATATTCACTAGCGAGTGTGCTTAATTCAAAATTATTAAACTCTCAAATTAACTGTTAATAAAAAAGTCAATTATTAAAATAAATATCTTGATGACTATAGTTTCATGAAGTCTGAAAAGCTATTATAAAGCGTAGAAATCTAATAAAATTTTCATTGGCAACGTGCAGCCTAAATCGGTGAATCTTGAAGCATGAAGTTTTGCAGACATAAGGTAGATGAGTACTAAGAAAGGGTTTTTGAAAATTCCACTCCATCGAGGTAAAATAGAACTTAAACTAGGTCATCCAAGCACTTAAGGACCTTTCAAAGCTATGAAAGAAGGGCGCTTGCACAATTTTTCTAATCAAACGATAATATTACTAAAATAAAAAAAACTAGCGCTTTTGTGGTCCATACCTCTGGATGGTTTTCTTTGATATCTTTGAGTATAAAACGAGTCTCAGGATTCAGTATTGGAATGTAGAAAATAAGGGAGACTGATCCAGTAGCTTGTCCGAAAATTAATAGTTATTTTCTGTACAAGGTGGTAAAGTCATACTTTATCCACGAGCGGAAGTTTGGCTTACGAGGCTAGAGACCGTGTCAGCCAAATCCGCGAGTGGATAAAGGGACTTTACCACCGTGTGCAGTACAAGATTTTTTCAATGATTGCCTCTAAAACTCTTTAATTTATTTAATTTTTTTAATTTTCTAATGACATTAATTATTCATACAGTTGTGAATGGTTGTTGATTGATATTGGATTTCTCTAAACAACTAGCAATTGTTTTTGTTTATTTGCTGTTAGTTGCTATGGAGTTGCTTTACTTTACCATTGAGGTGGCTAAAGTGCTACTTTACCATCGAGTTTTTAGTCGATAAAGTAGGACTTTAACTGCAAGTATTTCGGACATCAAGTATATCTAATTGTCAGTTGGTGTAGGACAGCCTTTAATATTTTATATTCAAAAAGCGATTAATTTTGATATTTAAAACGTTAATAATAACAGTAATGCTAAGCCTAGATTAAACATTTTTATACGTTAAAAAACAATATGTCCGAAATTTTTTGATCGCAACTGTACACGTTATTATATTTAATAAATTGATATCATGAAAGAAATTATCAAAAGCGTTACGTTATTTTCGATCAAACAGTAAAAATTACACACGAATGGGTGCATCAATGAAACAAAATTGACTCACGGTTTGGATACAGTTGAACTGCCACAAAAACAGAATTTGCAAATTACCATTTCCATAGCAGTCCTGGAGCTCTTCGGCATAGGATGTCTCATCTCACATACTATCACTATTTACACAAAAACGCCAAGCTTAGCACTACACTTTAAACACGATTATTAAATATTAACCTTTATTATTTAAAAATTATTCCATTATTGATTATTAATTTGAAAATAATAATCATTTTTCAAGATGTAAACACGTCGACAACGAAAACTCAGATAGCACAGGAACGAACAAATCCAGACAAAATATTGGGGAATTCTGTTTTGTTCACTTCTTATAAAGAACTAAAAAAAAACTTGAATATATTGATACGAATATTCCAAATTTTCAGCAAAAAATTGACAAGGTTCAACCAACAAGATTGCACCGTTTTTGTAATATTATATCAATCAAAATGAGAAGAAAGTTCCCAAGTTGGGCTTGAGCATGCTTTTTTATAATACAATAAAAAAGAATTACGTCTCACTAATACAAAAAAGATCTTAAAAAAAAACACCTCTGCAAGATTTCTATTTAAATAGTTGATTATCTTGGTAGTTCCATCCGATCTTCAGACGATTTCCTTTCAGTAACTTTCGCAGTTAATTTTCGGTAGTCAAAATTACCCTTTTTAAATAATGACATTTTTTTAACTTACAGTCGAATGTCGAAGTATATAAGGGACGTGTTTTGCTAGTTCATTTTACAAATCTTCGAGAAACAGTACGGTATACGAAAAACGATCCTCTGTTAAAAGGATTGCTTACTTATAAGAACTTAATTTTATTCATTTAAGGGTTTACTCCTTAAATTTCCTCTCAAAAGCTTTTCGCTTGTAAACAGTTAATTGTCTCCATGTGTTGGCAGAACTAAAACCAATTTATTTTTTTGTATTGTTTTTATCTTTTTCTGTTTATTTTGTTCACATTTATTTTATTGCCTAACATGAACCATGAAAACAATCATGAGTAATAACAAAGTTGAAAATTCCAGAGCTACATGCATTCTATTATAACGGCTTTTATCGCCATTGTAAAATCATAGAGCAAGCTTATGGCACTTGAACGGCTTTAAATTACTACTCAAATATATCCAAATCTGTGACTACACGAATGAATTTATTAAAGGATCGAAAAGAGCGTCTTTAAGGACCGCTTTATTCTGTCCATCATTCCTACAAAGATTCTTTTACGAGTTGCTTTCGGTAAGCTAAAAGCGATCCCTTAAACGGCTATTGACTAGCTTGTAGTACAGAAAGAAAATTAGATTCAGTTGAAATCGATCGATTTATTCAGAATTGTCTAGAGAACTGATTTCGCCTTGAGTTGATGCTAAAAGTAAATTAGTAAATTTATGTTTTGCAAATCTAAAAACCCGCTGGTAGTTTTGCTATAGAATTTTTCGATTGAAAGAGTTGTTCAAATTCAAAGTTCGGTGAACACAACAGAAATATGACGGAAGGCTACTGAAGTATTAATACAAAAATACATGATAAAAATGACTGAACTGGAGCAAATTAATTGATCTCATCCTTAATACATACTCAAAGCATTTTCAAGGTGTAGAACAAAAATTGTACAATAATTATTGAAAATACCAATATTTGCGTTATCACTTCAATTTATCGGTAATTCCAAATTACCATTAAGATAATATCAGTATTTGGTGAGTGAATATTAGAAACAAAGTAATAAAAGCCATTAAGGAAATGAAAAGTGCTAATAACTGTGGTGGCGGTAATGAGTTTTGAAAGTTTAAATTTGATCATAAACAAACTTGTTCATTTCTCAGTCTTGAAATTCGGATAAACAACTGTGAGCAATTAATCACGATTTACGCTTATAAATAACATTCCCATGATGCGCCTCATATTTATTTATCAAATACGATTAATAATGAATATGATTGACACATATTTGTTTTTTTCAAACGATACGAAATTGCAATCGAAATTTTAATCAAAAACGTAAAATTAACACGAAGGTTTCTCATACAAGTACTCACCGAATATTTAACAGGAAACGAATTGGTATTTTATTCAATTATCAAGCGGCAAAACCAACATCACCTTCAATCTTTTTACAGAAGTCAGGCGGGATTCTACGGTTTTGTCGGACCACCACCGAATGTTTGCAAATATTTGCCGAAAAAGAAACACCGGCATTAGAGAATATAGATGTGCGTGAACTGTCATGAGATTACAAATTTTTCCGTACGATCCGACAATTAATTGGATATTCGCCCGGAATTGATTTCATAGTCACGCAGGTAACTTTACTCGATCAACAATTGATAGATTCTTCTAAAATTAGCAAAAATCTATCCGACAAGGTCTCATTAGCATTTATATTGTTGCGTCTGGATAAATAATCGAACAAAAAGCGAAATTTCTACACAACAGTTTGCATATTGTGAATAATGAGTCTCTTCTCGCCGCTCATTTCCAGATCTGGAAAATAGACCAGTCTCATTCGATTTATAATGAAATGAAACGTATTCAAAATGTAAGTTTTTGTCTGGTTGAATTTGAAAAGAGTGCAAAATTGAATTATTTGTTCGAATTGAAATTCCCAAGTTCATTTGCAGGTTAATAACGAGAGAAGGTTTTTGATAAACATCGACAATGGTCGGTTTTGTTGTTAGACAAATTTCCAAACATTCAACATCTATTTAATCAAATCACTATAGTAGCGTTGCTGATTTCGTCGAATCCTGTTCTGGTTCAATTGTCAATTGGAAGTTTATCGAAATGTAAAACATGGTTAGAAATGGAAGTTTTCGAAACCATCCATCCATCGATATACGTACACACAGACACGCAAAACTTAAATATTACGAATCGTTCAATGATCTAGAGTGAGATCGTTCGATTGATAGAGGATGCGAAGCGTTGCCACCCTAGTAATCAATACATAAGACATGGGCTATTTGTCACGGCCGTTTGATAAAACTCTCACCGAAAAGATTGCACAGGATCGCCTTATATATAGAACGAACGAAATCACTTATTTATGTCGACCTAGATCAATTGGACGAAACCGAAATGTTGGCGAAAATTAAACTTGAATTCTACATTTATTACAAATATGCAATAGAAACGAAACTTTCGGTACTGTATACAATTTGAAGTCGTCTCCGCCAACTATTTCACAAACTATTTGTTATCAAACTGTAGTTATCCACTTGGATTTATTCAAAGCATACTCTCCACAAATCAGCGTTTTTGTGTCGGTTTTGCTTCTAATCACCCATCAACTTACCAACACCTGTTACATTAAGGACCCCTTTTTACCATCTCTTCCGGTATACCGAAGACTAACAAGGAGAGGTCACGACCTCGGAAATGAAGTTCGGAACGAGCTTTTACAGGCTTTTAGTATACCTTTAGGTTAACAACATATTAAAAAAACTAAAGCGCAATAGCCAGTCAATCTTGAGAAAAAAGCGTTTAAAGTTTTTTGTGTCGATTTAGTATTATTAATTGTGGCTTTAATTAGCTCAAGTGGTTGCGTCGTTGTAGTGCGCTCAAAAGTATTTTTCTTTTATTTGTCGAAACAATTTTTTTTATTTTACTTTACTTTATAAATTAAAGAAATCAGAAATTTATTGTTTTTAATTTCTTTAACGTATTTTTTATTACTTTTTATGTAATAGGAAAGTCAGGTATAAATATACGTAGAAAAATAGGCACCCAAAAATTATTTTAAATTATTATTTATTAATTCTTCAAACTCTGTATACATCAAATACATCTACCAGAATGCTAATTATCATAAAAACATTGAAAACAAAAAATATTCTGACATCTCGCACAATTAATAAATGACGATTGACCATAAGAACAAGATTTTTTTAAAACATCTATTGGAAAACAGATTTCAGTCACATTTGAAAATATTTCCCTTTCATCCAAAAGCATACCAGGCGCATCGGATCATTTTCTCTAAAATTGGAGACAACTGATAGTAATAAAAAAATACGTTAAAGAAATAGAAAACAAGAAATTTTTGATTTCTTTAATTATAAAGTAAAATAAAATTAAAAAAAAAAGTTGTTTCGACAAATAAAAGAAAAATTCTCCGCATGAGGATTGAACTTTTGAGCGCGATACAACGACGCAACCACTTGAGCTAATTCAATTAACCGAATAACTAAATGGACGCAAAAAACTTTAAACGCTTTTTTCTCAAGATTGGCCAGCTATTGCTCTTTAGTTTTTTAATATGTTGTTAATCTAAAGGTATACTACAAGCCTGGAAAAGCTCGTTCCGAACTTCATTTTCGATGTCGTGACCTCTCGTTGTAAGATTTCTGTCGGAATAAAACGGTTGTAGAATCGTCTCTAAAACGCCATCATAGAATAATTTGCTACAATTAAACATGATTTTAATTAATTAAGAATAACGTAGATTGATAGCCGTTATTGTTGTTCAAATCCCGAATATTGATGGACCGCGAACATTTCACCGATCGGACGAGTTCAGGATTTGTTTTTGTTTGTTCACCGGTTCATATTTGCATCTATCATTATTTTGATTAAACGCTAGGTCGAGAAGCTCACAGTTGATCATGAATCAATAAACTGTTGTTCTATCGTTGGCCTGTTGTGTCGACTATTTTGTTTTGAACGATAACATGTTTGATTCTTCTCTTTGCAGACAACAAGAGAGCAACAAAAAACGCATCAATTAATCATTTGTGACAATGTGTCAAATACTGTATAGATATGTTATTATTTCCAGGTCTTTTCGTGTTTATGATACATTACCGATCGCTGCTGTCAGGTCCATTTGCTGCCATTGTACGTTTTCTCCGCGGATCAATTTCATTGCTAGAGAGAATCGTTAATTTTCAACTGTTGCACCACTTATTTTGCATCAGTGCACAAAACAAAAATTACCAATTATTGCTTTTATAATTAAATTCTTTCGATCCAAGCCAGTTTCAGGTTTCAATTTTTAATAGAAACTGCCGCCATAAATGCAAACGTTATTCGTGCTGTATGAAATAACACAGATATTTGTATATTTACCGAAAAATCCAAAAATAAAATAGAAGAGTTTCGCTTATAACATTCATATGTATGTGGACGATTTGATTTTAGATGGTAGCAAAATTCACAACACATTCCAACGAAAGTGACAATTTCCCGTTGAAGAACTGCAAATATACCACTTGTGACAAGTTATTTCCATATAGAATATATCATCGATTTGGTAGGATAGTTAAATTTTCTGTCACAGAACAGTGAGCAGCAAGCTCAAATAAAAGGGATGTTGCTACATGAAAATTCAATAAGTTTCCGCTTTTTACTACATCTTTTTTTCGTATAATATTTATTTATTTATTCTAATGTTTGTGTATTTTTTTCAACAATTCATTTTAATATTTTAAAGTGTATATTTGTGTTTCGCTTATTCCCAACTGTCTAATACTCAACAGCCTGCAGCATTTTGTAGAAATATGTCCTTTAAGTAAACAGTCACAAGTCAAGCGATAACACAGAATAAATAAGTAAATAAAGTACAAACAATTTATTGTCGTGAAACTGCAGCAGCAAAAGCTCTAGCGTGCTCCAAACGAGCCGCTACCACTTCTGGCGTATCCAACGGATATTGCGTATTAACAACTCTTGCTTGTGGTTGTGGCACATAATGAACATTTGTTGGTTCCTCTTTTAACGGTGGCAGAATCGCTTTAGCTTGCTTGTAAGCGAGTAGATGCGCTTCACGTGCCGCTGCAACTTCCGGAACTTCACCGAACTCACTCAATGGTATCTCAACAGCCAATCTACTATCCTCATGGTGTACGGTCTTAACGGACGGTTGTAATGGTACTGCATCGAAATGATGATGGGTCTGATGTTGGTAGTAATCGGGCGTAACGTGATGACTTCTCTGTTGAACATCTTCGAAGATTTGTTCTTCGGCCGGTAATGGTGGTAGGATTTCTAAGACTTTAGCATGCACGGCTTGATGGTGGCGTTTAGCGGCTGCCACTTCCGGTGTATCCTGGACGATTTGGCCGGGCACGTGATCGGCGAACGGACCACGCCATGGTTCGTCCAGTGATAAACTGGCGGCGATCACTGATAACAAAACCAACTGAAAAATTGGAAAATTGTAATTTCGTTAAATATTAAAACGTAAATACCGACCGTTGAATACATTGTGGTGAATTGTGAGGAGCGTCGACTGAATTCTCTATTTATATATGGTAATTGAAAGTAGTTGTTCGGTAAAATTGTGACCTTTTAATTAATTCTAGTAATTAAGCGACATTCGCCGCAAAAATCCGGCTTTTATAAATATTTTAATTTGCTTGTCCAAAACTTGATTTAATCCGATTTCAACAGGTTAGTTGAGCGATTGTTGTGTTTTTCCATTAGAAAAACTATTAAAAACGCATAAAACAAATATTCTGTCGCCATTCTGTGTTATTTAATTTAAATTAAGCCCGCAAACAAAACTACTACAAACATGGAAACAAACAAAAACTAATTATTATAATTAAAGTTTTTTTGTTGTTAAATTTAAATAAATACAGAAATTCGTTCGTATTCGATTCAAAAAAATAAACATAATTGGTTGCCTTGTAAAGGTATTGAGAAAAAAAAACAAAATCATCGTTGATTTAACATCATTAGAGAACGTCTGCTCTTGAACTATTCGTAAGATTGATATCGAAATTGGACGGATTTTTTGTGATAACAGCATCGTTATGACACACGAACTGTGGAGTAATAATAATGTGCTACATCAAGCTCGACATACATTTACAATCTGTATCAGAACACCGATGAATTTGGTACAATTCTAGCAAATAATGGTAGCTTCAAAGACTGTTGTCTCTCAATAACTCTGCGCCTTTTACTGTAATTTCTACAAAGAATAAATTAGATCAAGTAGAGTACAAAGTATACAAAACGCGAAGTTCAAAGAGAATTTAAGAAGCGCTATTGTTCTCCATTGAAAAGACGATTATTTAAACGGATAAAAAATTGACAAAAAATTCTACAAAATACACGATTCATAAATCTTGCCTTAAATGAATATCACAAGTCTTTGGAAGTTTCCACTAATGGAACATTTCACCTGTAGACCTAACTGCATTGGATAAATTTTTGGATGAGCATTAATCTCATCCAGTTGGGAATTGAGAAAGTTTCAAGGATTCTTATGTGAAAATTACATTAACATAAGTTAGTTATAAAGTAATGGAAGTTTTGTGTTAAAATTGTATTCTTTTCGATGGTCGACCCTTTGAGATAGATGCACAACCGTTGCTGCTCGCCATTAATTTATAATTAAATAGTGAAGTTGATGGATTTGTATGAGATTTGGATGAGTTTCAACTTGTTCCGTTGTTTGTTTCTATTTATAAATAATTACTACGGATCTGGGGAATTATGAAATAAAATCAACAATCAAATTTATAAATTTATTCGAATAGAGACCGTTTGTCATGCAGCAATTTCAAATTTAATTTAATCATTATTTAAGCCAGAATTGTTATAGTTGATTTAAATTTATTAATGACCAGTTGTGGCTGGACTAAATTCAAATCTAGAACAACTGACTTTATGTTGTTATTTATTTAAATTCGAATCAATAGTTCCAACAGTTTGAATTCATTATAAAACCCCTTCTAAAATTTCCTAATTGTACATTTATCAATCTTTGATTAGATCATTCTATAGTTGAAAAATTCATGTGAACCCAATCAACCGGTTCTTGTTTTTCCAGGCGACCCTTTATTTTTTTGTGCTCGATCTAGTCAGATTCTATATTAGACAAAAATCGATGATTATACATACTTCAATAGAAAACGAAATCTGTATACGACGGATTGTTGAAAGTTTGCTTAAATCGCTGTCTTTTGACGAGCACCACCCTTTTCAATATTTTTATTAAAAGCTCTAAAAAGACGGCCGCTTTTTTGTAATAGGGGCACAAGGGATGGGGGAGAAAAAAAACCGTGCTAATCCGCTTCATGTTCTTTTTAGGCTGTGCACTGATCGCTGTTAAAGCCTGAATTATAAATGTTGGTATCGATTCGCAGCACTTTACGTCTCTAGACAATATTGATGTATTATTATTGACAGTAGTCGGAGATTGTCTAAAATAGTAAATCATCATTTAAGAGACTCGTAATTATTAGTAAAATAGGTGAATCGTTTTTAATATTTCAGACAGGCTTAATCTTTAACTGAGAATTAGGAAAAAACGGAAAAGCTAAGGGACTCCTTCAGGGGCTGATTGGCAATAAAAGAGGCCTCCAAATAAAAAAAAATTATACAAAATGACCGTCGTCATGGACTCCTTGAGCATTGTGGAAATCTATGGGGAACTTGAGTTCTTGAATATGCTCAAATTTTAGTTCCCTCAAGCAAGCATTAAAGTTTCTCATGCCAAATGGAGTTTAATTCTGAAAAATCATTTTTGTGGATACGGTTAAGCTCTTTGTAGACATCAGACTAGCTGAGGTTCTCTCGTTTAGGCCTCTTTACTATCGATGCAGTAGCCATTGAAAAAGTTTTCAGGTACACTC
>JAEDXX010000489.1:0-39819 GCA_021725515.1 Epicauta chinensis
ATCAAGCTCAAGTTTTAGGAGATTTTTTTAAATCTATTAAAGAAACTTTTTAGATGTATTTACTCAAAAAAAAATTAAAAAATTTTGTTTTTCTGACACAGTCTATAGAGGACAGGTGGTTGCAGTTAATATCAAAGAAAAATGTTTAATTGTGTTGTGGCCTATTTCAGATGCCTCTCCTGTATAAGAGAGGCGGCAACGGGAATTTCTGAGGAGCCCTTTTTGAAAACGAAGCATTTTAGGTTGAGCCAAAGGTCGCCAAAACGTTTTGTTGCAGTCGATCGAGCATTCCCAAGTAAAACGTTGGCGACCACTGCTTCAAAGACTTACACATTTCTCTGTAATTTCTTGAATTCTATCCTGTTTCACATCATCATTCATCTCCATCTGTTTCTCAACATTCCTAATCTGCTCCTCTCTATCTTTATTAACTAACTTCGTCAGATACGTCAACAGGTCAATCTCTTGAGCGATCCGTTTCTCCTCCTGCATACCGAACCGTTTCTTGCGCGCCAACCGTAATTCTGCCGCTATATCGTCGCCGAAATTCAATTTTTGCTCTTTCGCTAAATCGGAAGCTACAAACCGCATATTTCTATGTTGTCTTTAAACAGCAAATAAAGACTATACACACACTAACCTCGCATTAAATGTTTGATAGATTCATCGTAATTTTCCATCTCCAACAGCGCTTGTCCTAGAAAGAAATGCCCCTTAACTAGATTCGAATCCATGTCTAGGGCGCGTCGACAGTCCGTACACGCCGGCTCCCATTTCGACAATTTCAAAAAACACAGTGCTCGATTCGTGAAATAATGCGGCACGTCCGGATTCTTGATCTGGAAAAATGTTCACAACATCGTTAATTCTGACCGTATTTTGGTAACTTTTGATAGGTGATAATTTGGAAAAAGTGCTTACAATAGCCTTTGTATAACAATTGATTGCCTCTTCGTATTTTCGTAAATTGAATAGACGGTTACCTTGTTCTTTTAATTCTTTATCGGATAGATTTGCCGTTGAATACATATGTTTACTCATTTTCCTAGATATTAATTGAAATTAATAATTCATAATTAATTAATGCGTTATTCATTAAACGTGTTACTATTTGTTGTTTTTGTTTCGTTAAAAATTATTAACACAATTTATAAATAAATAACTGTCAAATTGAGATAACCAACTTTCGTGACGGCTGTCAAAGATTCTATCGATAATACAGTTAACTACATTTCGACATTATACAACCAACTGTACACATTAGATCTAATTAATCGCAATTTCCAGTAGATGGCGCTAACTAATTAGCGCAATATTCAAATCGACTAACTCAACTAAAATTTTATTTCATCAATTAATAATTATTACACTTTTAAAGTACATTCACTATTCAAAAAGACGAACAAACAAATCAAAATAAATATAATTCCCTATAAATATTGTTTCTAAATATACAAATAATGAAAATCTACATCATTAATAATTTTATTTGATTGAATTGTGTGAATCTGAGAGATCTTGAGAATATTTCAATACGATATTATCATCAAAAGAAGTTTGCATATATAGAAATTTAAACATCAAGTGCTTGTTGCATTTGCCTAAAATTACACAAATATGGGTGGAATATTACTATTGTTATTAATTGTTATTATCAATGATAGAACAATACACATTTCTAATACTATTTGTGTAAACTATAATTCAATTCAATTATCATTAGATTTAATTGTAATTATTTGTTGGTTTTCAATTGTTTCTCGATTATCATCAACAACGATAGTCGTAGATGTGGTTGGTGGAATGATAGCAGCGGCTTCATCTTGTTGTTCTTGTTCTTGGGGTTGTGATTGTTGTTGCTGTTGTGGTACCGATACTTCTTCTGGTTGTTGGGCGGTTTCTTGTGTCACAATTTGATCGCCATCACCATTACTATTATTATTATTATTACTACTACTATTATTATTGTTATTATTAGTGATAACAGTTGCAGGATATGGTGGTGGCTGATCATCCATTATATCTTGATATGATGGTGGTGGTGTTTGTTTCAATATATTACTAAAACTACCACCAACACCCCCATAAATTGCCTCTTGATCACGTAATAATGTTGAATAATCCGGTTCATTACCAATACCATGTTCATTATTATTTAAATTATCATTATTTGGTAAGATATAATGGATTGTATTACGTAATGTTTGTTGACGTATTGTTAAATATTTATAACAACGCCATACAATACTTATACAATAACCTTTCCATAACATTGATATTAAAAAGACACCTAATATAATTAATGATAGATATTGTGGACTTAATTTCAATAATTCATTACGGAATGGTAAATTATGCCAATGTTCAGATACTAAACGATGTACACTACGTAAATAACAGAAATAACCAGTTGCTGTTAGTGTTGTTATAGCAAAATCGAATAATTGTAAACAAAAGAATGGTAATAAATGTGTTGCTTTACCACGTATTGTACCATAGACCATTAATAATGTGATTGATAGTGTACAAACTGTCATCAATGCACCCATATCAATATCAGCTGAAACCAAAACAAAGAAACTTTCAGTATATCAGGCATATCCAACAGCTTGAGTTACAAGAAAAAATTAATAAAGTCTAATATAACGGAAATGATGAAATGGTTTTCTCAATTGTATTAGATTTGAAAATTAACACTAGGAAATATGAGATGTAAACCATGCGGAATTGAAGATTAATGGCGCCTAGTTATTTCGCCATATCTGTATACTGAGTGTCTTCTAAACAATGAATGGTGATACAGCATGATTAGGAAAGGATACAGTGTCAAATAGTCTAGACAACATCTGCCATTTTAGTGAATTTCTCTTCCAAGGCACTGAAACGTTTGTAGGTGCGCCGACAAAAATTGCAAAAGTTATAAACAATTTAGTAAAAAAAAATGAGGGTTTGGTTTTTTGCAAATATCTTGGAAACTATTAAAGATATTCGAAATCTGAAAATAGACCCTTAAAGAGGAGGAAATTTCATACAAAGTTCCTTTCTCTAGGAACTCTACCACCAATATTTATAATTTTAATTTTGAGGCAAAAATAGCGCTAAAAGCGGGTGATGCGCAGTGACCGACACGGACTCTTGAACAATAAAAATAATTTTAACACATTAAATATCAATATTAAGAAATAAAAAAATTCACATACCTTCTAGACACTTGAATAAATGAAAATCTATCGAAAATTTTTTTCCCCGTAATTATTTTATTAGATATGTTTTTGTTAATTAATTAATTTTTACATGTTGAAAATTTACATAAAAACCCTGATAATTGTTAAACCAAAAACCTGAATTGTTTGCACTTCTTGGAGCTATTCTTGAAAATCTTTAGAAAAGATTTCCTTTGGAAAAATTAAAATATGTTGATTTTCCACTTTGTTATTAACAGTCTAAGATGTTAAAATTGTTAAGGATGATTGGTCGATACAATCGGGAAAAAAAGTACGAACAATTTTCACAAAATCAATGTTTTTCATGTCGATCAAAATCGTTGCTATTCTAATTATCAATAGTGTAATTGTTGATAGTTTGAATTTCGTCGAAGATTATCGCAAGGTAAGTCATAGAGTCGTTATGGGATTACTATAATATAATTTTTTTTTTAAATATGCTCCACTGATGAGAAAGTGTTTGATGCCAAGCGAAATTCGTGTTCAATTTTTGTTTATAATAATAAATAAAAAAATAGGCTTATCAGGCCAATAATTCCGTAATTATTTATAAAATTTAATAGATTATGAACTAAATCGGTAGAATATTTATCAAATATTAACTTAGAAGTCAAATACCTATTTATCGTATGCCGTATTTGTTTATTGTAAATCCATTTGCTACAAAAAAAGCGGCCAATTCTATCGTTTTATCATTATATTACTTTAAGGATGATTGGTCGGTACCATCGGAAACAAAAGTACAAAAAACTTTCACAAAATCAATGTCTTTCAATATCTTTTAAAATAAAGTATTTAAGAGAAATATTTGTTTTTCACATGTTTGTTTTTTATATCACATTTTTAATACAATCAAAAATAGTTTAAATTTCATTCAATTTTAAATGAAATTTCCAATTATTGTTAGGATCATAGAAAAACTTTTGTCTGTGAGTGTACCTCGAATTAAACTTTGAAAAAATAAAATACATTAATTTTTCATACCAGAAATTATCGATATAAAGTATCTCTCAAAAGTTATAAATTTAATTTAATTTAAAATAATTAATTAAAAAGAATTTTATCTTCAAACGGCACAAAAGTGACAGTTTTTATGACTCAAATGACAAGGTAAAAATAGCATTTTGTGTGCCTAGGCGCTTTTTTCTTTTTTTATAAGCTTAGGCAGACAAAATGACAAAATCTGTCACTGGCGTTTAATTTTATTCGTTGTATGAATTTTGTTTTTTGCATCGCCATGGAAGCAGTACTGCCAAGATATTGTGATCAGTTAAAATTTTAATTTTTAAAAACTTTTCAATATTAAAAAATGTTAAATTAAGACGTTTGAAGATAAACTAGTATATGTCATTCGGCGCAAAAGTGTCTTTGTGTGCTTCAGCTGACGTGTCTGCCTCACTAACGTTCGGCAGACAACAGTCAGCTTCAGCACACAAAGTTCCACTTTTGCGCCTAATAACATAATCTACTATTATAGTTATTCGGTATAGCGTGACAACACCGTAAAATCTTAGCAATTGTCATAATCTCTAATGTTAGAAGGGAATAGTATGCGTGTACCTGTCTCTATTCAACTTGTACTGTTTTCCATTAGCGTTTGAATTTACACGGTAACATATGTTGCGGGGTTGCCACGTTTCTTTGGTGAATCACACTACCTATTCAATAATATCATATATGTCACTCATATTTGTTATTTTTCTCAATAAATAATATTGAAACCAGTTAATATTAATTGCTTATATGCTTCTTGAATATTTAATCTATTAGTTTACACATTTTACACATTTTTCTAATTATATCTTCATTACTATTTTTTAACGTGATTTGGCCGAATGGTGCATTTTCCATTTAAGTACGTGTAAATTTGCAATAACAAAAAAATTTTATAACTATTAAACGGTGTTGTAAAAAAATTTCTAATTTTTTCAGACGCCTCAGGAAACTTATCTGAACAATATATTTTTTTTCAACCTATTCTCATTACTTTCAATATATCGACAAAACGTCCTTAAAAAATTTTTTTTGCTTAAAAACCCATTTGTTAATCAACAATTTTAACCTCTTAGATTGTTAATAACAAAGTGGAAAATCAACATTTTTAAAATTTTTTCAATGGGGATCTTTTCTCAAGTCTTTCAAGAATAGCTCCAAGAAGTGCAAAAAATTTGAGGTTTTTACTTTAACAATTATCAAGGTTTTTACGAAAATTTTAAACTTGTAAAAATGATTTAATTAACAAAAGCATATCTACGTAAAATAATTACGGGAAAAAAATTTTTTACATGGATTTTCATTTATTCAAGTGTCTAGAATAGTGATTCCCAAAGTGTGCGCCGCGGCTCCCCGAATTTAAATTTTACGCCAACAATCTTGTAAGCTGACAAAATTCCAAGAATTTCGCAACTTCGAGTCATTGTTTTTCCAATTTGCATTTTTTGAAACGGCTAGTGTGCAAGCACGGCTTTAGTGACTAAAACTTGGGTGGGGAGCTAGCCGCTAAACGTGCTTAGTTGTAGCATAGACGAAACTATTATAGACGTTCACTCGTAATGTAAAACCTTACCGCTCATATTTGGACCCCAAATCGACCTGCTTTGGACCCCAACCGCAAGATTGAATGAGAGCGCCACTGTAAATGTTACGGCTAATTTAAATGAATTTCTTAGATTAGCCATAGGGAATCGGTTATTACGTATGTGTTGTATGGAAGACGTATAGTAGAATATCTACAACTCATTTTGCGACTCGAATCAATTATCCTCGGCTATTTATTTAAAACGATAAAAAATATTTAAACGTAAAAAGTCACGTTTCTATTTCATATTCTACACCACCGACATCTGTACAAAAATTTAGAAACCAAAAATCGTGCCACATTTATTCCCATAAGAGTAACTCTCTAGTAGTTCTTTACTCTATGGTTGTAGTAATGGATAATCGCTTTTAAAAAAGGAAAGTTTTCCAATTTTTCAAGAAAGTCAAAAATCTCATGTATTTGAGGGCGCCGCGGAAAAAATCCGATTATTTAGAGAGAAGCAAACCGGAAAAGATTGGGAACCTCCGGTCTAGAAGGTATATTTCTTAATATTCATATTTAATGTGTTAAATAACTATTTATTGTTCAAGAGCCCGTGTCGGTCAGCGCGCACAAAACGCGCGTCACCCACTTTTAGCGCTGTTTGCGCCTCAAAATTAAAAATATAAATATTGGTGGTAGAGTTCTGGGCGATAGGACTTTTTTTAGGAAATTTCCTCCTCTTTAATAATCTTTTTTCAAATTTCGAATATCTTTAATAATTTCCGAGATATTTGCAAAAAACAAACCTCCATTTTATTTACTTAATTGTTTATAACTTTTGCAATTTTTACCAGTACACCTTCAAATTTTTCAAAAAAGTTTCTAGAGGTCATTCCGAATCGAATGAGCCGTGGACCATAATTTTCGGGCGCCCTTGAAGAGAAATTCCCTAACATGACAGATGTTGCCTAGACTAGATACGCGGCCTAAGGTTCTAGCAACTTTCTACATTACATAAAAATGTTCTCGATACAAGAATAGTATATTAAAGAACAAGTGTCAGAAGTCGCCTATTATTGCACGAGTCCAAGTTTAGAAAACGAGCGGCGGAGACGCGAGTTTTCTAAAGGACGAGTGCAATATACGACTTCTGACACGAGTTCTTTATACTATTTTTTCTATTTTGCCTGTTTTGTGCCCTTTTTTACAAAAAAATTGCGAGATTTGATATTTAGGGAAATTGGTGGGAGTTGGTGTTACTAAAAAAAAACAATTGAACATTCAGCTAGGAAACTTCAATTGTTTTATTTTTCACTCTTACAAGGAAACTATTCGAAGTGTCATCCTCCGATTTTTTTGAGATTTTGATATGTTGTTGTCCATCGAAAAATAAGCGATGCATATTTTTTCTTAGCGGCTCTTATTGCGTTTTAAGGGGTGAAATGGACCCTCAAAGATTCGTCAAAATCCTGGTGGTTATGTAGTTTTGCATATAAAGACGATAGCAATCAGTATCAAACCAATTTTACGTTATTCCTGATATCAAATAATAAAAATACACACTTGCAGATACCACCTACCCCTATTATAAGGGGGTAAACCACCCCTTGAAAAACTTTAATCCTCCATAAAAAATTATTGCATTATCCGATTTTAATGAAAATAACGTCATTTGTTAG
Organism: Epicauta chinensis; assembly: GCA_021725515.1. NCBI lineage: Eukaryota > Metazoa > Arthropoda > Insecta > Coleoptera > Meloidae > Epicauta > Epicauta chinensis. Next base: position 7,425 of record JAEDXX010000489.1, read on the forward strand.
AGCAAAGAAAAATAAAGTTCACCTGTTTTTGGATTTTTTGAAAAAAACAGTTTTAAGGGATGAAACATAATTTTTTTTATTTTCATGTCAATGACTGATTATACGCAAGAAATTTTGTTATATTATTTGTCACGTAAATATTTTTAGAGTAATCCAATACCAAACCAGTATAAATCAAATGTACAATAATTTTTAGATAATATATTAAAATATTTGTGATTTTTTCATCCCTTAAGTGCGTACGTATCAAATGGTTGAATTTTGAAAGTTGTTTCTAACCTGTATTTCCAAAATACTTCAAATCAAGGAGTCACCAACATAAGCAACGCAAAATCCCTAACTTGATCTCCAAGTTATTATTTCAGAAAATTGCAATAAATAATAATAACAAAAGATCTAAAACGTTTATTGAATTAATTTACTTATTGATAGTATCCTTTGAGTTAAAATTTCTAATTGAATTGATTAATTTCACCCGATAAATAACAATAATTATAATTTTTTGGAAAATTAATTTCGAGGTTAAATTTGGGATTTTTTGACGTTAAGGTTGGCGATGCCTTGATTTGTAGTATTTTATTTATTCATATTTGATGTGTGTTTATTTGAAGGTTAGGATAATCGTCACAATTCTATTACCAATTTCGAGGGTGGAAAAATTATACTTATATTTAATATATTATGTAAAAACGATTATATATTTGATGTATAACGTTTTCCTGTTGGATTGTTGAATAAATATATACTTGACAAATAATTTAACAAAATCTCCCGCTTATAATCAGTCATTCTCATCAAAATAAAAAAATAAATTTTTCATCCCTTAAAACTATTTTTTTCAGAAAATCCAAAAACAGGTGAACTTTATTTTTCTTTGCTCTAACAAATGACGTTATTTTCATTAAAATCGGATAATGCCATAATTTTTTATGGAGGATTAAAGTTTTTCAAGGGGTGCTTTACCCCCTTATAATAGGGGTAGGTGGTATCTGCAAGTGTGTATTTTTATTATTTGATATCAGGAATAACGTAAAATTGGTTTGATACTGATTGCTATCGTCTTTATATGCAAAACTACATAACCACCCGGATTTTGACGAATCTTTGAGGGTCCATTTCACCCCTTAAAACGCAATAAGAGCCGCTAAGAAAAAATATGCATCGCTTATTTTTCGATGGACAACAACATATCAAAAGCTCAAAAAAATCGGAGGATGACACTTCGAATAGTTTCCTTGTTAGTCAATTGTTTTTTTCGCCAAATTGCTTATTTAACATGAGTGAAGAATTTTCATGTACTCCACCTGAAATAAGGGAAATTGCTGAAAATGCAGGAAGCAATTTACTACCCCATAAATCCAAAGATTAGTACGAAAAACGGTATATTAAGTATCTTGTTTTTATGATTTTTGACAGTTGTCAAAATCAATGAAAATGTTACCAATCTAGTGGGAAAAAAAATTCCTACTATTTTACTTTTCAGCACTAGTTAAAAAATGTGCACATTTCGATACAGTAGCGAGTTTAATAATGGCGCTATTATTGACGCAAAATAGAAAAAATATATTTTCTTCATTTACTAATTTCCAAAAATATCCAAAAATTCAAATTACACTAAAAAAGACTGATCAAAACGAGAACTTGACCTACTTATACAGTTAAGGTAATCGAAACAAGAGTTAAAAGGGAGCTATTTTTCCACTTTCTTTATGATAAACAAAAAACTATCAATAATTACTGATTATTTTGTGGCGCACGATGACGCAAACTAATGTCATTAATAAATATTAAAGATCAAAACAAATAGAGATCCAATTAAAGCGGTCGTTAACACCACTCATATTGGGTCATTTTTAAACACACAGAATCCCCATACATCTTCGGAACATAAACAATTAAGAATATTTCACAATAATGTACGAATAATTAGAGATTGGATTTGACCCTGAAATCCGATCTCTACTGATAAACAATCGGCATTTTTACATAAACTTACATGAATAAATCGTACGTCCATCCTGTGTTGTCGGCAAATAATACGGATTATCATCATCTTTAATCTTACTTAACGGTGTTGGTAGGAAATTATTCTGTTCATAGAATTCATTCCGCTGTTGTTGTATAACATTATGATTTCTCATCAACAATGCCAATACAGCTAATGCTAATATATGCAACATCTAAAAAACAATTTACCACAAATTATTATTACAATTATCGGGAAATAATCAAATATTTACCAAATGCCAGATTCCTAGCAAAATCGTCGCCGTACGTACATGTAAACAGAAACAACAACGCCACTCATTGTTACGTGCTGAACCGATCTTAAATCGTTTCGGAAACATGATAATCGATATAAACACCTATAGAAAAATAACACAAACGATCAACAAAAATCAAATAAACAATAATTGATTATTTATTTATACTAAGGAGTGGGAAGGTCATTTAAATGATAACAGATCTATAACGATAATCAATAATTACAAGCAAATCAATTAATACGTACTGAATTACATGTAATTAAATTACGATATGATTTTGTCTAATTTGATAATTAATTAATTCTAGATTTAAATGGAAAAGAAAACAAATCGTTACCTTATTGGCGTCCATTAAAACTCGCGAATATTCGAAATGTCAAATTTGGGGGAAAATCAATTACCAACCGTAATTACCAACTCAAAACGATATCTATCCATTATTGTAGTTATTTGAAGAAATCAATAGCTGCAAATTGTCTGTAATTTATTTATTTCTATAAAATCAAGTAATTTGAGTAATTATTAAATTTACGTAAATTTATTAACGCTTCTAGAATATTCGGAAATTTAGGGGAAAATCAATTACCAACCTTATAGCCAACTTAATAAATCTCTCCATTATTGTAGTTATTTAAAGAAATCAATAGCTGCAAATTGTCTGTAATTTAATTATTTTAATTAAATCCGATGATTTAGGTAATTATCATTAGATTTACGTAAATTTATTAACGCTTCTAGAATATTCGGAAATTTAGGGGAAAATCAATTACCAACCGTATAGCCAACTTATCACGACATCTCGCCATTATTGTAGTTATTTAAAGAAATCAATAGATGCAAATTGTTTGTAATTTAATTATTTCTATAAAATCAAGTAATTTGAGTAATTATTAAATTTACGTAAATTTATTAACGCTTCTAGAATATTCGGAAATTTAGGGGAAAATCAATTACCAACCTTATAGCCAACTTAATAAATCTCTCCATTATTGTAGTTATTTAAAGAAATCAATAGATGCAAATTGTTTGTAATTTAATTATTTTTAATAAATCAGATAATTTAGGTAATTATCATTAAATTTGAGTAAATTTATTAGCGCTTCTAGAATATTCGGAACTTTAGGGGAAAATCAATTACCAACCGTATAGCCAACTTATCACGACATCTCGCCATTATTGTAGTTATTTAAAGAAATCAATAGATGCAAATTGTTTGTAATTTAATCATTTCTATTAAATCAGATAATTTGAGTAAATTTATTAACGCTTCTAGAATATTCGGAAATTTAGGGGAAAATCAATTACCAACTTAACACGATATCTCACCATTATTGTAGTTATCTAAAGAAATCAATAGATGCAAATTGTTTGTAATTTAATTATTTTTAATAAATCAGATAATTTAGGTAATTATCATTAAAATTGAGTAAATTTATTAATGCTTCTAGAATATTCGGAACTTTAGGGGAAAATCAAATACCAACCGTATAGCCAACGTAACACGACATCTCACCATTATTGTAGTTATTTAAAGAAATCAATAGATGCAAATTGTTTGTAATTTAATTATTTTTATTAAATCCGATGATTTAAGTAATTATCATTAAATTTGAGTTAATTTATTAATGCTTCTAGAATATTCGAAAATTTAGGGGAAAATCGATTACCAACGGCAAGTTACGGCGACACCTATCGCCAACTAGGATAATAAAAACTTGGGGGAAAAACAAATAGTGCCAACTTAGATATCTATTATTATTTGTAAGTATGTTGATGCTTAAGATTAAATTTAAGGAACAGAAATGACGCCTAAACCTACACCACCCTCGTGCGCCACCATTGGTGCCACATAATTCCATTGATTCATTTGCGGATCGTACACTTCAACAGATGTTAGATTCGATATACCATCATAACCACCAACAGCCCATAATTTACCCATATTGGCTGTTAATGCGACCCGGCTACGTTGTGCATTCATTGGGGCAACATACGTCCATCTAAATAAAATAATTTAGAAGAAAAAAAACAATTGTATTTTTTTTTTCTAATAATATGCAATACTTATTCGTATACGGATCGAACATTTCAACTGTTTGCAGAAAAGTACTACCATCATAACCACCACAAGCATACAATTTACCATCTAAAATGGCAACACCTAAACGGCAACGTTTCGTCAACATCGGTGTCGTCTCTTGCCATTGATTAATTGTTGGATCGTAACGTTCCACGGAATCGAAAATCGATAGACCATCATGACCGCCTAGGGCATAAATGAAACCCTGGCAAGCTATGATAGCACCGGCACTACGTGATTTATTCATTGGTGCCAATGAACACCATGTATTCGTTGATGGATGGTAACGTTCCACTGAATTCAATGATGTTACACCATCATAACCACCACAAACATAGATTGTATCACCTAAGGCGGCCGCACCCAGTGCACTACGTTTACATTGCATTCCACATACGGATGACCATTCTTTATTGGTTGCATCATAGACTTCAACACTGGCCAGACGATCTTTACCATTATAGCCACCGAAAGCGTACAAACGACTCTTGATGACGGCCACACCTAAACGTGAACGTAACATTGACATTGGTGGTGCCATATGCCATATGTTAGTTTTTGGATCGTAGTATTCAACCGTACTCAATGAATCGCCGTGTTTATTCAAACCACCCACCACATAGATATTACCGTTGACTTCAGACGTTCGAGGGATGGTTTTGAAGCTTTGTATTAGGGGACGACGTTCGGGTATCAAGTGGTATGTGCGGGCTTCGTCCAGCAAATCTCTGGAAACGAGCACAATTATTAGCAGGTTGGAAAACAGGCAATATCAGCTAGGGAGAAACATAATAACAGTTCGCTTTAGAATTGTAAAAAAAAACTGTTGAAAGTACATGGAATGCCGCGCGTTAGAAGTGAAACTTCTCAGGTTAGAGATGAAGTTCATTTTTTATTGGTTTATATATAGTAAATTCAACGAGAAAACGGACTTGTAAATAGAAAAGTTACTAGTTCTATGGCGCAAAATTCAAAATTACTTACAAAATACGAAAATTGTGAAAACAAAATTATAAATACTCTTAGGCAATGGCGAAAGCCACTTCGATATCCAATAAATAGAATAAAAACTTTTCTCACAGAAAATCTCTTCAATGCGTTCGGTAAAAAGGCTGCCAAATACTTAGAATTAAATATAGGAAATTTTATTCTATCAAGTTGGTCACTACGCTGTCAAAAAAGTCCGTTCTCTCAGTGAATAGGGTATAGTATAGTTTAATGATATTTTAATAGCATTAAGGTAGTTGTCCTGCTACAATATTGTCAAAAAGTTTTGAATTATTTGCGTAGATGGGCTTGTAGTGAAATGAGCTATAATTTCTGTTTAAGACTGTACCCATGGATATATACGATTACACAAATTCTATTAAACATTTTCATAAGTTGCACTCTGACAACGTCGCATATGTTAAGTATCTTTTCAAATTTAAAATTATGTCAGAGCAATTACGATATAAGGGTAAATTTATAAAATAAAAGAAGTTTTGGATAAACGTTTAGGATTTCACGCATCAATTATTGACCCTCTTCTATTATAGAAGAGGGTCGCATAAAAAAAATTAAAAATTAAATATCCGTTTGAATTTACCGCTCAAATATTGTAGTATACTCGTGTACACTGTTGCCAAGTTGTTTCTGTTCAAATTGTTGGCATGTATACTCAATTCACCGACCAAAGGGTAACTAGATATGACAGTTGTCTCGCTAAACAAAGTACGTAGTCGCAGGATTCTAAGCGGTTATATGGAGACAAACAAATAAATCCCTAAAATATCACTAAATTCAAGGGTGCCAACGTAAATCTAGGAACCCTTTGGTCGATGAATTTACTATACATTTTTTTTTTAATTTTTGAACGTTGTGTTCTTATATCTCAACAATGAAACGGTCAAAAATTTTAGGATTTTTATTTTAAGCTCAGAACAAATACATTAGTGAATAGTTAGTTTTTTGAAAATTTCTATCGATTACTTAAAAAAAAATAATTAAACAACTTGTGAAAAACACAACCTTCCCTATGCTCTCTGTGTTAATTATCCGAACTTTGATTAAGTTTATCTCGAGTTAGAGACGGTCAATCAATTTCAAATTTTAATGGTATTTGTATTACAGCATCCCTAATGAGTATACAAAAATTTAGAACTTTCTGACACTATGCCCATAGCAGGACAACTACCTTAAAATTAATTTATAATTACAAAAATCATAAATCGCGGTAGACCAGGAAATTTTAGTTTCGTTCCAGAGGGCGCTGTACATCGATCAATGTTACCAATTTTAGACTCTAGTGTTTATTTTAGACAGTTGGCAGAACTGACGGAAAGAGAGTAGAAGCAAAGACCTTGTCTGTGACAAGGAAACTATTCGAGGTGTTCGACTCCGATTTTTGTGCGCTTTTGATATGTTGTTGTCCATCCAAAAAAAGTGATGCATATTTTCTTTATTTATTCAACCATAGAGTTGCATGAATTTTGAGATCTTGTCTGGCGAAATTTTATATTACAATAATGTACCAAGTATACTGATTGCTATCGTCCTTATATACAAAACTACATAACCACCCGGATTTTGACGAATCTTTGAGGATCCATTTCACCCCTCAAAACGATATAAGGGCCGCTAGAAAAATATGCATCACTTATTTTTGGGATGGACAACAACATATCAAAAGCGCAAAAAAATCGGAGTCGGACACTTCGAATAGTTTCCTTGTTAGTAGAGGTGTGCGAATAATTCAACTTTTCAAATTATTCGCAACTTTTCGAATTATTCGTGAGTTTTCAAATTACTCGAAAATTTTTAAATATCAAATTCTAATTTTGATATTTTCATCTAGTATTTTCCTGTAAGTAAATCTAATTAATAAGCTACATTTTAATTAATTAATTAATTTCTAAATACAAAAATCATAAATTGCAGTAGGCCAGGAAATTTTAGTTTGGTTCTAGAGGGCGATGTATATGTTGATCAATGATACCAACTTTAGACCCTAGCGTTTATTTTACAGAGTTGGCAGAACTGACAGAGAGAGAGAGAGAGAGAGAGAAAGAGAGAGAGTAGAAGCAGATATTGAAATATTTCAAGGTCTTTGGTGGAAGCGACGCTATGGCAACGCCCCCACTCTTCCCTCTCAACTGTCTTCCGAACAAATTTACTACCCTAGCGCGCCTAAAGAAGTCTCACTTAAGTACAGTTCCCTTAACCCTTACAGGGCCCCCTCCCCAATTTGAGTGATACTTGCCGGCATTGTAGCGAATATCGGATCGCCTCCTCGGTACTAACGCGATCGGTGATGTAATGTGGCGATAATAACGGTAAACGTACCAAACTCAACAATTCCGGCAGGTGTTCTTTACGTTTCTCTTTAAATTTGATCCATCGCATCAACGCCTCAAATACTTGCTCCTCACTATCCACATGCAATTCATTCTTATTCAATAACGATTTAATATCGTTGAATTGTAAATTTAAGAATTCATCATTCAATGAGATCTCATGGAAATAAGTTTCGATATATTTATCACATGAATCAAATAGATTTTTACAATTCAAATGTTCAGCGAATTGTTTAATACCCAATGCATTCATTGGTAATAAACTTTGCAATAAATAATTGGCACAAGCATCACGGACCTTTGTCAATTGTAAAAATGTAGCACCCTCCATGATTGTTTGTACATTATTACGATTCAATACAACTTTACCAGTATAAGCGAAATTGATTAAAGCCTCTAATGCTCTACAAAAACAAATCGTTAATGAATCAATCGTATTAACGGATCAATTCCGGCGGATTACATCGGATCAATACAGCCCATTTCGATTTCGGTTTTGCGTGCTTCGAGCATATCGTTCATGAACATTGCCTGGAAATACGGTATTGTCGATGCCAAAACAATCTTGTGTGCACTGAAATCTTGACCTTCCACCTACAAATTGTCGCACATATTCAACACACCGATAACCTTGACCGGGCTATTTTTATCTAACACCTACTTTTAAGATTACATCACATAATCGACCCTGTCGCCGGATCTCTTCCATGATTGGGAATGCAGATGGGAACAGATCGTTCTGTTGGAACACCATACTTTGATTGTTCATCTCACAGATATTCCGTGGATATTTCATATCGTAATTTGTGTTGCTACCCATTTTTGTTGTTTCGATATTTGCTAATTTTCGTTAATTCGAGACGATATCGAGTTGTACTGTAATCATTTCGAGCCAACAAAAAAATCTAATAAAAACCAAGAAAACAATCGTTAGTATAATGTGAGGTTAGGTAATACACACATTTGAACTACTTTCAATTTATCACTTAATAAGATTTTAAACTCGATTTTCTAGATCATTTATGATTCGTCACTAAATTTGCGATAATTCTAGAAAATTAACACTAATCAGAATTTATATTAAAACCATTAAAACATAAATAAAATTGTAAAAATATTGTGAGGTTATGTGTTGATGTACATTTGAACTACTTACTCAAATGATCAGCGCCACCTGTCATTATTGTAGTGGACTAGTAGTATACAGTAGAGGCACTCTATCTAGGCTATTTTGGAGTTTCTAAGCAAATTAGGAGTATTTAGGTGCAATAAAAACCTCGATGGCATCATCAAACTACCGTTTTATACCTAGATGTAACATTTTATAATGTCTACGATAATTCGAGGCATGCTTGAATCGCTTCTGACAATAATTACATTGAAACGGTTGTTCACCGGTATGCACCCGTAAATGTTCCTCTAAACTCGACTTGTACAAGAACTCCTTATCGCAATTTGTACATTTGTACAATTTCTCATTGGTGTGTGTGCGTAAATGGCGACGTAAATTACTGTTTTGTGTGAATCGTCGTTGACACAAATCGCATGCGTACGGTTGTTCACCGGAATGTGTACGTAAATGGACTTTCAGTGTGGACTTTTCGGTGAATTGACGATCGCACGTGTGACACTTGAACGGTTTTTCACCGGTATGTGTACGTAGATGGGCGTGTAAACCGCCGGTTTGTGTAAATCGACGGTTGCATAACGTACACTGGTACGGTTCCTGGCCTAAATGTACGGCGGAATGACGCATTAAACTGCTCTTGTGTTTGAATGTTTGATTGCAGATGTTGCACAGGTGGCGTTGATTTGGTTTGTTGTTATTATTAACAATCGGTGTATTTGTATTGTGATCTACTTCATCAGAACTACTGTAGTTATCAATGTTTGCTTGATTTTGATGATCGTTTTTGGTTATATTATCATTACTATCAGGGGTCTGATAGCCGCAATCTTTAATGTAAACCTTATAATTGTCGCTAGTTTCGTGTTCTAGAATTAAATCGAATTATTTTGTTGTTATCTAGAGTTTTAAGAATTTTTACCAATTTTCAAGGGTGCTTCATCAATTTCAATAGGTTCTTCTTTTACAACGCAATCAATTGTTTCAGTTTTAAGTGTTGAAGAAGCCTGATCCACCCTATCCGGTGTAGTAGTTGGATTCTTTGATAATTGCTCATTTGTACGCCGCATTCTATGATCAGTGTCCAGTATCATTTGTCGGAACGCATAGATTTGATTCAATTGATGGAAACATTGTAAACACACCAATTTCGTGTAGGGATCCCTTTTCCTTATCTGAAAAACAATATTGGATTAATTACTGAATCTTAACAGACAAATTTTTTGGGGTCTATTTACTCTCAAATTTGATAGTTGTTTAATTAATTTCCAAATTGGTGGATCGATTTTTGTGTAGTATATATTTTGACTTAATTTAGGATCCGTATCAGTATAACACAAACGACATTTGTTCATTTTCTCGATTAATTCCCAACAATTAATTCATTATTTTTCTTTTGTTTTTCAATTAGAGGTTAAATTGATATAAAATGCACGAGCGCCATCTAGCGGTGTCGAGTTGAACTTACAAATGCGCATATACAGTAACGACAATCTAACTAAGTATATAGGATTGAATAGAATAGAATATTTAAATAAAAAAAACAGAAACAAATTGTAACAAACACTGAGAGACTGTTAATCCTTGAAATTTTGGGGTTGCCGAGCAGGTTTATTCTCTCATCGCTATGATCGCATTTTTTCTTTGTATATTGAGAAAAATTAATATATTCCATCATATCAGAGGATACAATTTTCTTCTATAGCGCTATACGCTTCGTTACAATGTCGACACTGTATACATCAATGAGTAAACGAACTTTTTTTGTAACTAGATAAGTTACAAAATACGAAAATTGTGAAAACAAAATTATAAATACTCTTAGACAATAGCGAAAGCCACTTCGATATACAATAAATAGAATAAAAAAATTTCTCACAGAAAATCTCTTCAATGCGTTAGGTAAACAAGATGCCAAATACTTAGAACAGCTACAATAAGCTGCGTTTAGAATTAAATATAGAAAATTTTATTCTATCAAGTTGGTCACTAGGCTGTCAAAAGCTGTCAAAAAAAAGTTCGTTCTCTCGGTGAATAGGGTATATGCTCTGTTAGTTTATCGAATAAAAATCATACCGATAAACTAATTCAACTAGGTACATAAGAAGAAAAGCATACGATAGAACAATTGTGTGGTCACAGTGGCGGAGTTTTTAATGTTTATTATTTAGACATGGAATGACAGAAATCGATTACAAAAAACGATTTATTAAGAAAAAATCGATTTTTGCGAGAAATTCGATTTTTTTTAATTATTCGAAAAATTGCATTTTTTTGTACATAATAATGAAATTGCCAGATTAATATTAACAAACAGTGCTAAAATTGATTAAAATGTGTAGATAGTTTGGCTATATTGGTTTAAGCCAACGTCGTGTATCTAATTTTTTACTTTTAATAAAAAAATAGTCTGTAATTAATAAAATTGATTTATGAAAAATCTATCTTTAATTTCTAGAGCAGTGTTTCCCAAAGTGTGGTACGTGTACCCCCTGGGGTACGCGAAGAGTTTGAAGGGGTACATGTGGCTCCAGGCTTTTGCTGCGCCTGATGCAACAAGCGACTTATTATTATTAAAGTATATGCATTTTTTTTTGACTAGGGGTACACAGTGTTACGAAAATTATAGAAGGGGTACACATATGTCGAAAGTTTGGGAAACACTGATCTAGAGAATCCATTAAGAATCAATTATAAAAAAAATAATCGATTAATATAAAAATCGATTATTTTTTTGACATATCTAGAGTGTAATTAATATAATCGATTTATTAAAAATCGATCTTTAATATTTAGAGAATCGATTATTAATATAAAAAAAATAATCGATTAAATAAAAATCGATTATTTTTTCACATATCTAGACACTTCCCGCTGGAGTCAAGGTTAATAGTTGCTATAAATACATGTTGAATATTTAATATAACTAACAAAGCAAGGTATATCAACAAACATGTGTTGTCTTTGTCATACTCATTATAAGTTTTGACAATTGTTCACAGCCAGCTAGGTACATCTCATCCTGTAATGAGTTGAACAAGGCCGGTCTGTACTGTGTCTTATTCTTTTCAAAGTTACAAACAATTTAATAGTCCGTTGCTAGATAGACATAACATTTAACTGGCGTGTATGGAATCAAAAGGAAATTTTGCAGACAATATGTATAATTTCTTACAACTATTATCTAATAATTCGAAAATAAAGTAACTAGGCTTCTGATTTTTCATTTCAATGTTCATTTATTAGATAATTTTGCCTGATTGGTAACGAATCGTCTTCTTTTGTAATTTTTACAATTCCATAATTGATATTTATGAATTTTTAGATAATTTACTTGTGTACGGATTTAATTCGTGATTCTATAAGTTGGTTTTTCTTTTAATAAATATTGATTGAAATTTGATTCTGAAAAGTCTCATTATGAGTACGACAAAGACAACACATGTTTGTTGATATTGCTGTCTTAACAACAGTGGGCGTCTAACTAAATAATACACATAAAAAAAACACCTCCTATTCGACCTACTGTGACCACACAATTGTTCTATCGTATGCCGTGAATAGGAGTAGACTTCCTCCCACTCTTCTTCTAATGCACCTAGTTGTATTAGTTTACCGGTATATCCCTGTCGTTCTAATTTGAACAGCACTACCAACAAAACCGCGCAAATCCCCCCAGTTCCTAACCTAACTTTAATCGATCATAATATTATTGTTGATAAGAAATCTTATCAAATATGGAAAATGATTGAATATTATGGTTTTGTTGATAACGAAAATGATAAAACTAGTTTCTCAATATTTGTGGTAATCTTATATTTAAAAGTTTTATACATTTTAGTATTAACACTGTATATAATGTCAAGATTCAATGAGATTCTACCGTGATGAAGTACACAATCAAAACAGTAAAAAACAGTTTCCATAAATATTTATAAAAATAGAAACCTCTAATTAATTAATTCTGTTAATAGCCATCGTCTTTAAATCGACCATGGCGATTATCATCGCTTCAAGATACCGTACCAGTTGTTATACCACAAGAGTTAACGAAATTATTGAGAAATTACCACATTATTGGTATACAATTTCTGTACAATAACTACAAAAACGGTTTAAATGGGTCGATTTTAAACCAGGAATACGATATGAATTTACCGTTAGAGGTGACGGCATTTTTGAGTGCTGTATTCGTAGAGAACGGTATCGCTTTAGTGATTTGTCCCGATGAATTGTTGGGTACGTGGCATTACCACCTGACGAATTTAGCCAAATTTACCACAAAATCGGTGACAATCGACAGTAATTTCAGCATCACAAGGCCCACCACAAATTGAACAAATTTGTGGCGGGCCCTAATTGCTAGAACTAAACGCTACAATTTTCTAGATTTCGATGAAATTGCGCGATTGCAACCACAATCACCCACTGTAGTTTTGGTGAAATTCTCCAATCTAAAACAATTAGAATCGCTGTTAGATCTGCACTATTTCTGTGTGATTGTCGATAAATGCGACGAATTAGCCACGAAATTAGTGTTGAACCAGCTGCAAACACGCTACAAGATCGCTTTAATTTACCGCAATTTCATTGCGACAAACGATCGCAAAATCCAATGGAAATTGTTGAATTGGACGAATCCCGGATGTGTGGGTCAATCAAAGAAATTCGCCCAGATCGATGATGAGAATTTCACGAATTTCCGCGACAACTACCACTGGTGGTGGTTGAGATTGTCGTGGCGTTACGATGACGACGATTTCCAACGGCCGACACTGGACGAGATCGAACAAGCGCACAAAACCATCGAAAATTGGACGATTCAACATTTCGGTGCGACAACGACGCGAAAGAGTCGCGGTAAACGGAAAATTGCGCCGGAGAATTACGTGAAATTGCCGAGTATGGACGCGAATCCGATCCTGAAGTCGATTCGACGTAACTTTGAGGAGGCACCGGAGCCGATTCGAAGGTGCCACGATGATCAGCCGTCAACATCGCGCGATTTTAGCGAATCTGAGAATGTTCCATTCGAGTCGGCCGAATTGATTGATGATGATGATGATGATGAGAGTTTGAGCCAACGCATACGGAACACGTTGAGGCGTGCCGATGATTTGTTGTTGGAGTAGTTTGAGTTTTGTTGTTAAAATTTCTCTTGTTCTCAATTTATTCACAAAAACATTCAATAATATACAATAATATCTACAATTTCCGATCATAAAATCTAAATAAATATATATAATTTTTCTAGGATATAATTAAACCTGTAAAAACATAAAAATATTTTTGTTTGTATAAAGTTTAATTTAAAAAAAAAAACTAATTAAAACACCTTCTAAAGCACCTGGACGTCACAAATTAAAACGATGGTTGTATCACAAGAAGCGCTGATGGACAAATTTGTTTTGTTAAAAAAACCACCCACAAATACTGTGAAATTTTGATCAAATCATAAACCCCCATTATTATTTTTTTTTCAATTTGTGGATTTCGAAAAATATAAAAATCTATTCGTAAATCTAGCTAATTAATTTTGTAATTACCGGATGATTGGTGCAACAATCTGATATCGGGAAATTTTTGAGTTTTGGGGAGGCGCCTTTGTAATTTTGATAACAGAATATTTAACAAAACAGCCACAAGTCTCCTACAACACGGTCTCTCAGTTCAGCTCACGAAACAGTTCACAAAATCGATTTAATCTCCTCGAATAACACGACAGGTGAAAGTGTTCAATTTTGCATTTATAAAGGTGTTAAATCAAAACACTTTTCAGGTTTTCCACTGAGTTGAGGCCAACTAAATTTTTTCCGCTGAAGCTTAACAATTAATAGGGTGAATTTGGTGGCAAAAATTATCTAAAAATATATCAGGCTTGCGAGGGGTGGATTTGATTAGCAAATTTCTCTATCTTTCTCTCTCTCTCTCTCTCTCGCTCTCACTGTTACTCCATCATTTCAAATTCGTGTAAATAACTCATTTAGGTTTTATCTACAGTGTTGGCATTGCGTCTAAGTAACCTTTTATTCAGAAGTAAATGTATTAGAAAAAGATAGACTGCATAGAAAATATTTGATACTAATATATTGCGAATTATGGCAAAATACAATGTAGAAACGGGTCACGATAAAAGAGAGAGAGAAAATATGATAATTTTTTGTTTCTATCAGGACAAATCGCTTTTGCGCATGCGCGAAACAACAAATAATGACATTAAAACGGAATGAAGTTGGCGCTGATGTCACCAACAGCCAATAGCAGAACAGAAAAATTGTGAGCGCATGCGCATAACAACATTGTCTTGATAGAGAAGTCCGATATTGCTATACCGTTTTGATTTCGGCCCGTTTTGGCACAAACTCGCAAAATATTAGTATTATATGTATGCATCTCTCTCTTTCTCTCTCTCTCTCTCTCATCTCTCTCTCTCTCTCTCTCTCTCTCTCTCTCTTATTTTTGACGCTACGATCCAAAAACCACGCCTTCAAAAGGAACACAGTCACACGAAAGGGTTGAAAATGAATTAAATCTCCCTCGAATAACGCGAAAAGTCTTCAATTTTGCCTTTAGAAACGTGTTAATTCAAATAACTCGACAGGTTTTCCACACAAAACTAAATTTTTCCCACTGCAAGTTTGAATTTGATAGTGATTTCAGGCTCACGAGGGGTGGATTTTACTAACAAACCTCTCTCTCTCTCTCCGTTACTCCATCATCGACTTAAATTTCAAATTCGTAAGAAGATTCGTTTATATTTGATCTACAGTATTGGCATTACGTCTAAGTATCGTTTTATTCAGAAGCACATAAATGTATCAGAAAACGATAGACTGTATAGAAATATTAATTTCCAATTAATTTTTCTATCTTTATCTTACACTCGAGTGCACATATTCCATTACAGTGTATGAAATTATGTTGTCTCTATTTGTTTAGATGAAATGCCATTACTGTATATATTGTTCGATTCTTTCAAAACGTTGCGATACAATGAAATGAACTGACCGTGTTGTAGGAGGTCGCTTCACAATTCCACCAAACTGATTCTACGCTTCGTCAGTGCATCCAACAAAAGTTCAGATCCGCTGGAACTGATTCAATTATTCGTGTAATTCCAACTTTGTCACAGCAAATTTGTATACTCGGTACATTATTGTAATATAAATTGTGACATTTCAAAGATGTCAAATTTTATGCAACTCAATATTCTGAAAGTCCCTAACTATGAGGATTTAATTCCATCCCAATGTCATTTGATAATTTTCTCATAAGAATGTCGCTATCAAAATCAAACTACGATAATTTAAGAAACAAAATAAAACTATGTCAATTTTTTAAAATCATATAAATAAGGGCTTAAGATTTTATCATGTCAAACATGTCAAAATCTAGGGACTTTCAGAACCGAAGTTACATGCATTTTGACATTTGTCTGTCAAAATTTTATATTACAACAACGAACCGAGTATACATTATATCAGGTCCACATAAACTCGAAATTTCGGTCGACATACGGGGTGTTTCTTTGGATAATTTTCAAACCCATCCAAGTGTCACAGTATTTTCCAACGATTTAACAACTGAATAATACTGCCCTTTATGGATCAAACTTCTTATAGCTGTCCTGTTTATCCCATTATAGGGCCATCTCTAAAGTTTCCATTAAGATTGTTACGTGAATCATCCGGTATGTGTAGGCACGAATTTTGTAGCCGCCCCTATTCCCAGCTTCCTCCCCCTCCTCCATAATTTGTTAATTTCTATAATTAGAGACGTATAAATGAACATTGAAAGCAATAATAATAATAATAATAATAATAAGAATAGAATAGATTTCTTATCAACAGCCAAATTTTTACAATTACAAATAAGTAAAAAAAAATAGTTAATGATTTTAAAAAAAAACATAATAATCAACAATCACGATTCTGTATTAATAAACCGTCACATTCTTTATCTTTCGTTATCGTATAATTTTGATTCATTTGATCATTCTCATATTCAACGAAATCATCAAATAAACTCGGCCATGCCTCGTTTGCATCATAACAACTCAAATCATCACCGATTGTATCGGCAAAATTCAAAAACATATACCACGTATCACGCGGTATACCGCGTATCAATTGATGTGTTTGCAAGAAATTCAACCAACGTTTCAATATCGGCGGTTCACGTATTGTAAATATTAAACGCCATAGTATAATTGCCATATCAATTGGTAAGATACGTTGTCCCTGTTGTATATCTAAACCGAATTTAAATGTGTAACGATATAAATCTTTAAATTGTTCATAATTCTGTTTTAATTCCAACACTAATTCAGGTAAACGTTGTTGGATCTGTTTGATTGTATCACAACGGATTGCACGTAAACCATTGACGAACTCGTGACGGGTGAAACGGCACATTTGTTCACAGTTCAATTTCCATGCCAACACCAGGATGCGGAAGTCCTCCGGCGACACCTGCAATTTATAATTTTTTAAAGTTGTACAGTTTCGTTAATTTGTTTTGTCCACCTGAAGGTCCTTGCAGAACTGCTCGATGCCCTCGGCCAAAATCGCGTCTTCGCTTGCATCCTTGTACAATTCGAACAGTGCATTCAATTTACTATCAGACGGTCGACTCTCAGTCAGGCCCATTACTGGTGCCGATTTCGAATGGCCACGTTTCGGATAAAAACGGCAAATCTGCTGCGGTACACTCGGTGTTGATTGTGTGGTGCCCAAACCGGCCGTTGCAATCGTCGTACTACTACTACTACAATTGATCGTACTATTATTGATTGCCGCTACTGTTGTTATTGTTGTTGGTGTTGTGGCAATTGGTGGTGGTGGTGGTGGTGGTGATGGTAGAATTGTTACTGTTGTTGTAAGATCATTTGTTAAAAGACCACTCAAATGATTGCCGTTACTTAAATGTGCATCATTCGTTTGTTGTATTGTCGGTAATAGATGACTGGGTGCTGGATATAAACGGGCCACTTCGGGCATCTCTTCTTTATTGCAATTTGATAGATTATCATTTAGGGCCGTTGTTGTGGGCTCCTTGAAACACGACAAACAATTGCCCATTGGTAGATTGGGCCCAATTCGACACCGTCTCGGTACTGATAACGATAGGAACACTGTTGCATTGCCTATGATAACATTAACATCAAATCTACAACAAAACAACGATAAAACAAAAACAAGTCTAAACAAGTCCGAACACGTACCGAAACAATCTCGTACACGTTGCCACTACAACACACTACAAAAATATTGGAAATTACGTTATAAAATTGAAAAATTATTAGCAAAAAATCGACGAAATTCACGATTTTTCCAAAATGGAAAACATGATGATACTTGAGACTTGTATTAAAGGTTATAACAACTGAAACCAAGTTAATTATAGAATTCTAATTATTATCGATTAATTGCAGTGTAATCAACTGTTTTTCCATAAAATTACGGATTTTTTGTTATATTTTTTTTGTTAATAATAAAAATATTGCAATTACGACTTTTTGACATTTACAGCTGATATGTGTCTACAGTTGGCCACAGCCACCTACTACCGCCTAATCTCCAAACAAATACACCTTTTATTACAATAAAATCGACGAAATTCAGCAATTTAAGCAAATAGAAGAATAAATACTGCAAAATTCTTGAAAATTAATCAAATGATTGTTGAAATTCTTTTGGTAATTCTGCGGCTTTAGCCACATCCATCCAAGCGCCATCTATAGTAATCCACCGGAACTAGTCGCCATTTTCGTCTAGTTGCTGGTCGTTCTGGGTGTTTTCTGATTAATCTTAAAAAATGGGTTTTGGTGATTATCCGATCGAGTACGACCCAAAAATCCACGGTCCCTACGACCCGGCTCGCTACTACGGCAAACGTTTGTATTTCCCATCCGTACCCCGAACATAACCTCAATCTTCTACTAGTTATGTAATTACGATATTTTTCTAATTAATTGTGATTTTGCAGCCGACACACCGTTCGGACAGGTCAAATTGGGCGAATTGGGCAGCTGGGTGAGTCGCCGCAACAAATCGCCCCAAGCCGTGGTGGGTGCAATTAGTCGAGGTAATGTTGGAGTGGTATCTGGCAAAAGGGGGCTGTTTTGATGATTTTTGTTTTGTAGCATGGTGGAGATGGCAACACAAGTACGTGCAACCGAAACGTGCCGGTATTGCGCCGTTCTTGCACATCGTGTTCGGCTCCATGGCATTTTTCTACTTTATCAACTCGAAGAAGATTCGTAAGTTGTTGGGGGGTTGGTCGTTTTATAAAATCTAACGTAAATCTTGCAGGTTCCCACAAAAACTACAAATACCATTAAACTTGTTGGATCCGTGTGTAGTAAACTTGTAATTCATAGAATTAAAGGTTAAATCCCAAATTAAAAAAAGGAGTTAATAATTGCAGCAGTTTTATTTGTAAAAAAATATTCTAAAATCTATTTTTAGCCGAAATTTCTTTTCATGTCTTGTTAATACGTTACATAAGTTGATTGAACCGTTATTACAAAAAAAAAATAGATCCAAATTCGCCAAAATCAAATGAGAATAAATTTCTATCCGAATCACTCAAACACTCATACAAAAATCAACAGCAAATCATTCAGAAGCTGCAACTTAAAAAAAAATTGGGGGGGAGCAATAGCTGCCGAAATAATACAAAAATTACAAAAAAAAAAAACAAAACTAAACTCTACGGCATTAGAGCTTAAAAATACAATAATTACATCATAAAAAATTAATATTAATTAAAAAAATACTGATTTTGGGGATTTTTTGTGTTTTTTTTTATAAATAAGTTAAAATTGTTAAGGGTTAAAAGAAACAGAAATATCACTCAATTTGTTAATACTAACAGGTTACGTGAATTAAATTAATTTAAATTAAATTAAAATCGTTCTGTAATTATTTAAATAATACTGGTGGAGTCGTGTGGTAAGTATCGGTGGTTGTTGTTGTTGTTGCTATACTGAATTCATCCACCAAACAGTTACTAGATTTAAATTGGTAGCCTTGAATATGGTGATATTTCTAGGGATTTATTGCTTGCAATCGTGGGAGTATGTACTTTGTTTAACGAGAGACATCTATCAAATCTAGTAGGCTTTTGGTCGGTGAATATAGTATAGAACATTTTTTTTTTAGAATAATTAAATAACCACAGAGCAAGTTTCGATTACATTATACAAAACTTAAAAGGTAATTACTGTAAAAAAACTTAAAACTAAAATTAATTAATTAATTAATTATAATTGAGAGATTTCTTTTAAGTAAAACTTCCATTCGATAGAGTATTTGTTAATTTTTTAGAGAGTCCCAAATAACTTAAGAAATACTGAGTATTTGTTAGAATCCATCTACCTATTAATTAATTAATTAATTACCAATTAAAATACAAAAAAATTAATTAAAACACACACACACAAATAATTAGAAAAAAAATACACAGAAGGTACTACTGGCTTTAGGCAAAAATATTAAACAAAAAAAAAATAATTAAGTTTGGTTTGAACGGTTTCATCAATTAGATTGGTATTAAAAATTTTGTATAATATATATATGTATATACTATATAGTTATAATATTGGAAAATATCACATTTTTTGGTGAATTTCTTTTCTCTAATTAAAAACAAACAAAAAAATGAGTATTTCTTTTAAATAAGTACTGAAAAATAAATAAATTATCTACACACAAAAATAGTTAAAAATGGACAGAAGAGAGCGTAAATTCGTTTTTTTTTATAATAATTATTATAAGATTTTTAAAAAAAACTTCCAAAATTCTGCAAAAATACGTATTAAGTAAACAGAGAGGATTGTGTATCACTGGTAGGCGTTGTTTTCGTTTCTCCAATTTCGGTGGATTAATGCGTTTCAGTTTCTGTCATTTGTGTTGATACCAGATTTAATGGTAGATCGGTGATACTGTCATCGTCTGAATCGATTTCGGGTGCTGATCCACCACCGCCACCACCTGGTGAACCACCACCACCGCTGCTTGGCAAGTACGGAGCTAAATTCGAACCCTAGAAAAAATTCTCAATAATCACCACAAAGATGCAATTTTTTTTGTTACTGCAATTTATACTTGTAAATATCCTGCAGTACTACTAGTTTTGTTGTGTCCTTGCAGGGCCATCACTAGATGCGGCTGGATTTGGCGACGTAACGCACTCAACATATCATCAGCATCTTGGGTCGTTTCCAGATTACTATGACCCTTTTTTGCTACAAATTAATCGTTTTTATTTTATAATTAGTTGTATCCGCAACTTTATTTGCGTAGATTATAAATAGGTCACATAATATGTTATTTGCTATAGTAAACTCGGTACAGTCCAAAAATTAAGTATACTAAATACATCGACCAAAGGGTTCGTAGATTTAAGTTGGTACCCCTGAATATAGTGAGTGTTGTCACAGTTTGAGAAGAACATGTTGAGTCATAAAAATCTGTCCGTGGAATTTTACCAGTGGCGTATCATTTTCAGTCCGTAAGGGGGGAGGGGGGCATTATTCGTCTTTGGGGACTATAATATTTTTTTGGCTCTAGGGTCTGCTTTCTCTTGGAGAAGAAAAGCAGACCCCAAATGCAGGAAAACACAAACTAAACGAATACTTCAGACGGAAGTCACAAAACAGAATAATGGACGCCACTGTCTAGACTTTCTTCCCCTTAAATTCGAAAGTAGTCTCGTCTGCACCTATTTTCATTCTGCGCAACTTTATTGGTGTGTTCTTTTCAAATTGTGACAACTCTATTTTTAGGGATTTATTCATGTGATATGGAGACAAAGAAATAAATCCCTAAAAATGTCACTAGGTTCAATGGTACCAACTTGAATCTAGGAAACCTTTGGTCGATGAATTCACTATAAAAAGTTTCAAGTTACAGATGATAGGTTATATAGCAGGCATGTGCTACGTATGGCCTGCAGGCCGGATCCGGCCCTTGTAACCATTTTCAAATGTTATTGTGTTAATGAACATATGTGATATTTGCTTCCCGGCTCGAGGTGTTGGCCATGTTGCACATGCCCGGGTTATAGGCAACTTAATGCTTGAAAAGTTCCTAACTTTTACATGTTTGTCAAGAAAGAAAAAGAATATAATATTCTGGCACTCCTGTTTGAATAAAACCCTACGCATTTATTTACATACTTTGGTGGTAATTTTTTACTATTAACCCTAGAGTTCGATATTTTACATTTCTTTGGAGATTGTAAAATTATTTCGAATGAATTTTCTGTTCAATACAATAAATTTAATATATTAATTATTTATTTAAATTTTGGGGGTCTTAACAGATGGACTATTTATCGATGCGTAGGTTTGCTGCATTTCTGTCATTTGAAAGTTTACACTTAATTTTTGGACGGAATATAATATAAAGTGCGACATATTTGAAAGATGTCAAATTTTATGCAACTCACTATTCTGAAAATCCCTAACTGTGTGGAGGGAATTTAATTCAAGGTCAAAGCTAATGATAATTTTCTCACCAAAAACTCACGCCATCCAAATCAAAAACTACCATAAACAACAAATAAACAAAATAAAACTTAAAGTTAATTCCCTTTTAAAAATATCTCAACAAAGACTTAAGATTTTATCATCTCAAGCATATCAAAAAATCTAGGGACTTTCGGAACATAAGTTGCATAAATTTTGACAATTGTCTGTCAATTTTATATGACAATAATAAACCGAGTCTATTTGATTTCCATTTATTTTATTTAAAACAAAAAAAAAATACACAAGGCAACGTCGCAATTAACTGACAGGTTTAATCCCGTTAGAGGGCAAAATTTCAAAAACCCTTTCTTATTGTTAATAAAGGAACTATTTATCGTTGCGTAGGTTAACTGTATTTCTGTCATTCGAAATTTTATACTTTACTTTTGGACGTAGTGTAATATAAACAAAAGTGTGACACATTTCAAAGATGTCGTCAAATTTTATGCAACTCACTATTCTGAAAATCCCTAACTGTAGATGGGGATTTAATTCAAGGTCAATGCTATTTGATAATTTTCTCACGAAAATCTTACCCCATCAGAATCAAACTAGCATAAAAAAAGAAACAAAATAAAATGTTATGTTAATCCTTTTAAAAATATCTAAACAAAAACATAAGATTTTAAATCTAGGGACTTTCAGAACATAAGTTGCATAAATTTTGACATTTATCTGTCAAAATTTTATATTACAATAATGAACCGAGTCTATTTGATTTCTATTTATTTATAAAACAAAAAATACACAAGGCAACGTCGCAATTAACTGACAGGTGGATGTGAGCTGTATTCAAAGTATTGAAATTTTAATGCCCTTTTTAATACCGTTAGAGGGCAAATTTTCAAAAACCCGTTCTTAGTGAGCATCTATATCACAAAAGGAATTTATGTGTCAAATTTAAAGTCAATCGGACGGATAGTTTCGGAGATATCGTGATGAGTGTGTAGCAAATTGATTTTTAAATAAATTGTTGGACTTACATTTGAATTGGTTATTTAGTGTTTTCTCTTTATCGTTGTTGCGTTGTTCGGCCGCTTTAGGCCTTCGACGTCTCGTATGGATTGTGTCACGTCGCATTGTATGCGGCCGATCAATACCATGCAATTTATAATATAAACCACAAGCATTACATACCATCTCACCTTTCATATTACGTCGCCAAATTGTTGTCGTTTGTGTACCACAATTCGTACAGGACAAATCGACACGGCGTGTCATACCAGCACCACTCTACAATATTTATTATCCATTATTATTATTATTATTATTATTATTATTATTATTATTAAGGAAATTTGTTGAATTTACCTTTCCTTTAACGATTTGTAGATTGCACCATGGATTATTACCAGTAAAATCGGGTAAATACTCATCACCACCACCACCACCGGTACCGCCACTATTCTGTCCACCATCCTCATGACCACTTGGTGGACTTTTATGTCGACCACTGCTTTGTTGTAGATTCTCTTCAACTTTTGTTGGGAAGCTCTGTTTTCGTCGGGCCGATGATGTTGTTTTCATTAAATTAACATCGGCCATATTTAATGGTTGTTCTAATAAATGTGGAGATGAACGATTTTCTAGATATAAGGAAGATTGTTGTTGTGGTTGTTGTTGGATGGATAGTGGTGGTGGTGCTGGTGTTATACTCATACCTAATTTACGGCATGTTATTAATTTACGTAATAATTGACTTGCTTCACCACTTAATGGTATATTTGCATTATTACCATAACCATTATGGGATGTTGATGATAATGCCCGCCATAATGAATTATCATCGTCTTGTTGTAGATGTTGTTGTTGTTGTTGTTGATGATGATGATGATGATGATGATTGTCGGATGGTAAAGGTGATGTTGCACTAGCTGTTGTTGAATTCGAATGCTCCTCGAGGCCCTAAAATTTTACAAAAACACACAATTATTCAAAGTATTTTGCTGACTATACAAAATAATTGTCAACTGGTTCAAAAAAGGAGTGATTTTAAAGCTAAATTTAGACACAGGCAAGCGACTCTGAACACGCACGAAACAAAAAATCAAAATAATAATAATAATTTACTTGACGACGGGCCATTATGGCGTTGCGATGGCGTTATAAAAAATAATAACCTGCTGTTAAGGCCGGTTGCTATGATAAACAAACTTTTTTGCTGTCATTAAGAATGTGATCATAACCTCAAATTTTCAGATGTCAAAGAAACAATTATAAAAACAAAAAAAACAAAAAAAAAGTTTTATTGTTTCTTTTACTTATGGCATAAACTCATGAATGCACCACGGGCGTTATATGTCTCACAACGCCCTTGATACATTAATTACTATTTCCTGTACTTTTTATAAAATTACAAAAATTGATATACCTACTAAATTCATCAACCAAAGGGTTTCTAAATTTAAGTTGGTACCCTTGAATATAGTGATATTTCTAGGGATTTATTTGTTTGTTTCCATATCTCCGCTAACAGTCCTGAGATTACGTACTTTGTTTAACCAGATATCTGTCAAATCTAGTAACCCTTTGATCAATGAATTTAGTTTTATAGAAGAGGACAGTTATAGTGTATTTCATGATAAATTTACCCTACGGAACCTGGGTCTACAATACAATCTTCCACAAACGGTTGAATTACATGAAATGTACTATAGTTAATTGGCTAGTATAAAACAGTGGTTCTCAAAGCATGGTCCACAGAACACTTAAAATTAAGTATAGTGGAATTTATTTAAAAATACTACAAAACCATAAAACTATTGCCGATTCATTTCTACACATTGAAAGAACCTATATAGGGATTTCGCCCAACCCCTCTGGTTTCTTTCTCTTTTTTTCACATTACAATGTTGAGATGGTGAGATAGTCAACTTTACCAGGTGTCACAACCTTTGCAAAATAGATACAGCCCATGCCAGAGGTCCCAAACAATGAAAGTAAACATTTTTCAAAAAAATAACAGTAAAGTTCCAAGAAGGTAGTCAAAAAAGAAATGAGTTTGAGAACCACTGGTTTGCCTTTAAAAGTATCCCACTTGCGACCCAACCATGTGGATTGTGTTCTCTCACTTTAATCATAAGACTCTATTGAACAGAAGAAGAAGCATAACACAAAACGTGTATTTGGAAGGAATTTTATGAGTGAGTAGTTACGTCTCTCTTGCACTTTATGACATTGTAGTATTTTTAAATAAATTCCACTATATGAGTCATAGTAGTTTCTTTGTCTAACTAATTAAAGATTAGCATGTGTTTAATATGAATTAACATGAATAAGACAAAGACAATATGATACGAGTATCTTTGAAATGTTATCTCATTTTAACAGACATGAAACGAATGAAATCTACCGATTTTTCTTCTATAATACAGGGATGTCCAATTGCTAGTTCACTTTGAAATTTTGTTTATTTTTTAGAGTTCTATCTATTGTGAAGTCACAACAAACTGGTGGAAAGAAAATGGAGACAGCTCCATCTTCACAAATAGAGTTAGGAAAAGGAAAAAGACAAAATCATACAAAATGGAGTTATTCCCCTTTTGCTTTCAATTGTACTCATGATTTTGGCGACCCCTAGCCAAAAAGGTTTTTTTTTGGAGATTTATTGAGGGGAGTTAGAGGGAGATGGAGAAAGAAGAGTTACAGAAAAGGAGAGATAAATATAGACGAGAGAGAGAGAGAGAGTTGAAGGGAGAACATTTAAAGAGGGAAAGAAATGAAAGAAGAAAAGGTAGAGGGGAGAGAGGGACAAACGGTAATTAATATTGAAACAGAAAAGGAGCAGAAATGAAAAGGGAAGAAGAGGAGAGAGATATATATAAAGATAGATAGAGATAAAGAGAGAGCATTGAGAAATATTAAGAGACAAATGTGAGAGAGAGATAAAGATAGAAGAGATAGAGAAACAGAGAGAGTTAAAGAGGGAAGATTTATAGAAAGGTTGAAGGGTTATAGAGAAGAAAGAGATGAAGGGAGAAAAGCTAGAGGGGAAGAGCAATAAAGAGTGATTAATAGTGAAACTGAAAAGGAGCAGAGATAAAAAGAGTAGAAGAGTTAGAGAAAGAGAGAGAGACAGTTGAAGAAAAAAGATTTACAGAAAGGGCGAGATAAAGGGAAAGAGATCAGAAAAGAAAAGCTAGAAGCATGACTTAAGCCTTTCTAATTTCTTCAAATAATCGATTCTTCGTTCATTTATAAAAATCAATAACAAATGTTCTCGTTAATCCGGACAACATTGACAACAATCAATCCGGATTACTGAGAGAGTGTATACAGGGTGTCTCCAGAAAGTTAGAGAATTTTAAGTCGTCTTACTTAACGTAAAATTCTCTTACGAAAAATAAGCTTTACTTATAAAAATAGTAGGCTCTGGTCTTCGGCAGTAAGTTGGTAGCATGTTAAACGAGCATGTTGCACTTTTTAGTGTTTATGTCTAAAAAACAAAAAACAATCCTACTATTTTTATAATCGAAAGCGAGACAGTTGTTTTTTTGTGTATTTCCCAAGTTTTTTGGCGACACCCCTCTATGATTTCATAACCCCCTCCCCCCCCCCCGCCACACACAAAACTTACTTGTGACATATCGACTTCTAATCGTTCCGGATCCGAACTATTACTATATTCGGATAGATTATCACTAATTTCTTCTTTAATAAAATCAATTTCCGGTATACATGTCAATTTTTCTGGTTTCTTATTGGATAGATCGGCCGGTTCAATAATTGGACTATTTGGTGTTTCCATTTTAACAATATCATTATAATGTTGATGATTTAATGATAAATTTTGGTCCTCACTCATATCAACATCACTATCATTATTACCACCACCACCATCACCACCACCACCACCATCATCATCTTTATTCGATTGTTGTTTTATACACAGTGACGTAGATGATGACGACGACGACGATGCTGATGATGATGAAGATGAGGATGAAGATGATGATGAATTATTATCATCCTCATTATCATTACTATTACTATTATGATGGTGAAGCTCTGATTTTACATCAATTTTAATACTGCTATTATTATTGTTAATATTATTATTATTCTTATTATTACTATTATTATTATTATTATTATTTGGAATTGCTATTAAATTTGGTAAAGATTCAGCTTCTAACATTGTCTCCAATACCACACTCGATTGTTGTAATTTATCCTGTAAACATGAAAAAAAAAATAGATTTTATTA
This sequence comes from Epicauta chinensis, assembly GCA_021725515.1. Taxonomy (NCBI): domain Eukaryota; kingdom Metazoa; phylum Arthropoda; class Insecta; order Coleoptera; family Meloidae; genus Epicauta; species Epicauta chinensis. The sequence goes on from JAEDXX010000489.1 coordinate 34,976, forward strand.
AACATATCAACAATAGAAAAAAATACAACAAATTAAATAAATAGTAAATGTTTATCAGTACTGATAACAAATGATAAGAGCGAGAGAATGGTGAATATTGCCAATATCTTCCATCATCATACAATTAATCATCATGGAAATGGTAAGTTTTTCCTTTATTTCTTTGAAAAAAAATTAACAAATTTGTTTATTAAACATTTCTAGCTACCACGATTCTTAGTGTTATTGTTAATAAATTTGATAAATAGTGAGCGGATTTATGAGAAAATCGATAATATTTGTCAACGTTGTGAATGTGTGAATCAAACCGATTTGTTTCTATTGAATTGTAAACAACAAAATTTCCATTATTTATTAGAAAATTGGCCCGATTATCAAACAAATCAACATCGATTCATTGGTATCTTTACAAATAATAATCTAACAACAATTGAACGTTTCCCAATTCTAACATTAAATAATATTGAATTATTATTAAATCATTGTAATATAAAATATTTAATTGATGGTCTATTTGAAGCAATACCCACAATTAAATTATTAGATTTAAGTTATAATTTATTAACAAATCAACAATTAACAAATAATAAATTTAAAGGACCATATAATGGTACAATTGTACAACCATTAGAATTGGAATATTTAAATTTAGCATATAATCAAATACATAGTTTAAATCAGAGATTATTTCAATATTTACCAAAATTGAAACAATTAAATTTGGAAGGTAATGATTTCGTTGTACTCGATTTACATACACAATTGGCCATATCATCAATTAAATCATTACAGGTGAGAAATAATTCGTTATTAAATAGGACAATTTAAGTTTTTAGATAATACAGATGGATCGTATACAGGTGCGGCAATCTATTTACGTATATTCAATTCACCGAAAGGTTACTAGATTTGACAGATATTCCACAAATAAATCCCTAGAAATATCACTATATGCAAGGGTACCATCCTAAATCTAGGACCTCAGCTGCGATCAAGGACATCTAATTGTCACTTGGTGTAGGACAGCCTTTAATATTTTATATTCAAAAAGTCACTAACAGTAATGCTTGGCCCAGATTGAACATTTTTGATCGTCCAAAGAAAACGCCGTGCGAAATTTTTTGATCGCAACTGTATTATCTTCATTTTGTACGAATAATTCGAGTTCAGGGTCAGTCGTGATTATATTTAAACGGTGACCCTGAGTGCCAGTATTTTTAAGTATTAAAACGGCAAATTTCTCCGATTTCCAAAACACCAACACATATATAAGTGGAATCAATTAATCTGTCTGAATATGGGAAAGTAGGTGGCAATATGTACCTTAGACTGTATGCCTTAACGGTATATCAAGTGAACAAGCGTCTACTTAAAAAGTAGGGTATGCTAAAAGCTTTAATGTCTTTATGTTAAATCAACTTAAATCAAGTCAACTTTGATTGTTTGAATAATACAAAATACACGGAAATCACTAATTATCTTTATCAAAATACCTTAGAAATTACGTAAAACAAAAACGGCATTATTTTGAATTATAAAAATTAATTATTACGCATTTGTCGAATAACCAATTTCGCGGTAGTATTGAGACTGTCTAAATATGTTTAGATTAAATGCCGCAACTGTATATCGAAAACAACGTGCGACAATAGCTATAATTTCAGTAGGAACCAACCTTAACGGATAGCGTACAATTTGACAACTGCTGGAAAAGTTGCAGTGTTACCACCAGTAGGCACAAAAGTCACTAAAACTATTAGAGGAAGTTTTAGGTTATTAAATGAAAATCAACAATTCTTCTGTTATAATTTTTTTTCAACTCCTCTATGTTCTGTGTTTTGTGAGTTTTATGGTATAAAAATTTTAAAAACTACTGGGCCAACGACAATTGAAAATCGTACTATAGTCACTAGAAAATTTTCCGTGTTACCACCTGTAGACACAAAAGTCACTAAAACCAATTAGAGAAAGTTTTAGGTTATTAAATGAAAATCAACAATTCTATTAGAATTTTTTTTCAACTCTTCTATGTTCTGTGTTTTGTCAGCATTATGGTATAATTGACAATTGAAAATCATACTATAGTTACCAGAAAATTTTCAGTGTCACCACCTGTAGACACAAAAGTCACTAAGACTTAGGGAAGTTTTATGTTAGCACTAAATATGCCGTAAATCTCAAACACAAAATTATATGAAAACCAACAAAATTCTCTTTTACTCTTCTGTTGTTCTGTTATGTGTTTTGTGAGCGTTACGGTATAAAAGTTTTAAAAATTACGACAACTGAAAACCGCGCTGTAGTTATACTAGAAAGTTCTCAGTATTGCCACCTGTAGAAATAAAAATTACTGTTAATCGGGGAGATGAATGCGGAACTCCATAATGACACCACCAATTCTATACGTAAGATAAAGAAATATACAGTGCTGGCAAATAAAACAAGCTAAATAGGGCTGTACTTGTCTAACATACATATCTATACACTCTTGCCTCTACAATTCGTAGATGTTGTGACGCTTTTTATTCTATACAGTAGTGGCAAATTAAACAGACTTATAAGAAGAGAAAGAGAGCTGCTGCAATATAAATCTTACTATGAGGGGAAAACTAAGGAATGCGGAGCCTATTTCGTTCGCCAACCCTGTATATTCTCCGGTCTTTGTTTATTAATTATTTGATGATTTTTGTTACAGAGTTTAAATTTGGCCAACAATGAACTAACCGAATTGGTGGATGATGTGATAAATGGTTTAAATTTAACTGAATTAAATTTAGCAACAAATCAATTAGATTTCGTACCGAAAAGTTTACGTATTATTGGTATAACATTACAAATATTAAATATTAGTAATAATCCAATAATTGATTTTAATGAAGATACATTTATTGGTTTAAAACAATTGCATACATTATATGCAAATAATTTAACAAAATTGAAATTTGTTCATGCAAACACATTTCTAATGTTAACAAATTTGAAACGATTACATTTATCAAATAATTACGAATTAGAGGCGATAGCACGTGAAGCATTTCAACCGAAATTGAATCAAACATTACAAGAATTATTTATTAATAATAATCGATTAATTACGATTGATTATCAATTATTGAATTGGACAAAATTACGTCATTTTGAATTTTTTAATAATCCATTCGATTGTTCATGTGATTTATTTAATATTAGTCGAGATCTAAATAATGATATCAAACAGAAACGGGATGGTCCAATGTGTTATGATTTACGGAAAGGTGATACTGTGATGGTGTTTGATTTACAAAAAGACATCTGTATTCAGGTAATGTAAATTTCGATGTATCATATACAGCCTGTTTCACGTATAAGGACATCCTCAAAACCTCCTCAAATTAAGTTTAAAACTTAAGTACAATTTATCTTCAATTACAAAGTCTCGACTCAGATTTCGCTTCGTGTGAAATAGTTTTTTTTTGACGTGTATTTAAGTCTCATTCTGCTATGCCACAAGTTTAAGTCGTCCTTAACAATAAGGATCGCGAGCTTCAAAGACTTAAGATCCGGTTTATCTTGCATGTCTGAGCTTTCCTAGCGGTCCAGGCAAACTTATTTTCGGCTACTCTTCCGAAAAATAATATTAAAAAAAACTTTAAAATAATCCATTTTTTTCATAATAATCAGAATAGTCTCAACAAAGTAAAAAATGTATAAGCTCTTAAAAGTTTTGACCCTGAAATTATGCCTGTTTTGATATGCCCTCGGACCGGTCGTGCTTTTTCTAAAGCTTGCTTGATCATGCCTTCCTATTCCTAACTTATTGATAGAGAATGCACCAGTTTGGCATCGATAAAAATCTAAATTAAGTGGTTTATATTGGAAACCGGAAGGGTGACTTGAGTCAAAGTCAACAATAATCCAGCTTAAACTACTTAAGTACATTGTGTTCTTATCTGAAGTTGGTTTTGAGAAAATAACCAGAATTCAGAGTCAGTCTTGAGTTTATATCTATTGCAGTTCTATTTGTATCTAATGTTTGTGTTGTATAACGTCAACAATGTCCCTGAACGCCAGTTATTTTAATCGATAACGGGATGATTTGCAAATTCATGTCTAATGTTTACTTTCTCTTGTCTTCCTTAATCTCGTCTTAAATCTCCCTTAAGTATCTTATTATTATACAAATCTTACTCCATTGTTGGAAACTAATACAAAAGTGAACCGGTTTCGGAATTAAAGCCCTCAATTGGCTTACAGTAAATATGGCTTAACCAAATTTTAAACCTCTAAGATTGAGACTTTTTATTTGCGCTTCGATTCCCAATAATTTTATTTTTAAACCTTAATCATCACTAAGCAGAAAAAAAAAGAGACAATTAAAAAGTAATCGTTTTGTTTGTTGTTGCACTTAATTCTTATTTAAGTGGTGTTGCAACCTTTGTCTTTGAATCGCATGTTTCAATGTTAAATTAATTTTGTTTGTCCAAAATAAAACTTTCTTTTTAAGAGGACCCTCAAAAACTTTATTCTAGATCGCAATTTTCCTATAATAAATCCACGAACGAAAAGGTTACTAGATTTGACAGATGTCTCTCGTTAAACAAAGTACATAATCCCAGCATTGTAAGCGGGGGCATTTAGAAGCAAACAAATAAATCCCTAAAAATATCACTATATTCAAGGGTACAAACTTAAATCTAGGAATCTTTTGGTCGATGAATTTAGTATCTTATCAGTTTTGGGTTGGGTTATATTAGAAGATGTTGGACAATTTTCCAAGTCTTGCAAACTTTTAGAAAATGCCGAATAATCGATATTAAACAGCACAGAAAGTATTTAGGCTAGCTGACAAGGAAACTATTCGAGGT
>JAEDXX010000490.1:0-39751 GCA_021725515.1 Epicauta chinensis
AGTATGTGTATATTAACAATGGGAACTTGACACTGTTGAAATGTGAAAGGATAATCGATTTTTATATGAATAGATTTTTTTCCCGATCGATTATATTAATTACACCCTATTTTTTTTTATTAAAAATGAAAGAATTAGAAAAAGGACGTTGGTTTAAATCAATATAGCCAAACTATCTACACATTTTAATCAATTCTCGGACTAACGAGTTGTTAATATTAATCTGATAATTTTATTATTGTATACAAAAGATGCAATAATAAAAAAAAAGAATTTCTCCCAAAATTCGATTTTTTCTTAATAAATCGATTTTTTATAAATGTGTTGTATAAATGTGTACGGATTTAATTCGTGATTCTATAAGTTGTTTTTTTTTTAATAAATATTGATTGAAATTTGATTCTGAAAACAAACAAAACACATGTTTGTTGATATTGCTGTCCTAACAACAGTGGGCGTCTAACTAATTAATAAACATAAAAAACTCCTCCTATTCGATCTACTCTGACCATACAATTGTTCTATGGTATGTCGTGAATAGGAGGAGACTTTCTCCCACTTTTCTTCTAATGTACTTAGATGAATTGGGCACCCTTTATATAGATATATAACTATGTATACAGAAATAGATGTAAGGTCAAACGTCTAGTAAACAATACAATGTTTACATATATATGTTACTGTGAAAGTCCGACATTGGTGAATGTCCGAAATATTTCATTACATTGTTGTACATTCGAACTTTCGATGAACAATTTCAAATTCTGCATCGCCACGCGTCACAGGTCATTATTTCAATACAAAATTAAGACTTCAAAGTTCCTTAATTGCATATCTGATGGTGTAACTAGAAAGTGGGATTCTAGAAACCAATGTAGATAAAGTGGGGAATATTAGGCAGATCACCTAAATCTATATTAAAAATAACCTAACTGAGATATATTCTGCGCATCATAGTAACCGCCCTAACTCAGAAATAAGGGTATTTAGCAAATATTTCGGACATACACCAAGCGCCTTTGTGAACATTCACCAAATTTCGGACATTCACAGTAACATATATACAGTCGAACCTGGATAAGCGAGAGTTCAAGGGACCGCGATCTATTTTTCGCTTATAGAGGTTTCTCACTAACCCGAGTTTCTAGCTTACAGAGGTTCTGGACAGGTTTATCTCTTTTAACGAGGTCTAGAAAAATATAGCCAATAAATATGGATAAACATGCATGTATCGTATGGGTATTATTTATTAGAATCATACATGTATGCAGATAAATGCTTACAAAAATATACTAAAAAAATTTACTTGAAAAAATCCGTTAATTTCGTTTCAGTGTTTACTTTTTGTGTGCATTTTTCTATTTTATAGGGGAGACTGAGGACACTTGATCCTTACGGGAGACTAGGTACACAAGATTTACAGAAATTCTGTGGGCAATTTAAAGTTTTCTAGTGGCAACACCGGTAGTTTTTGGTACCCGCTTACTTTTTAAAGTTGGTACACCTGTGTGATTTGACACTTTTGTAAATGGCGGACGATTTAGTGATTCGTGTTGCAGAAACAAATTTTTGGTAAGTTTTTATTTTGATTAAATAGTTATTTATAAAAGATGTTTTAAATGTATATCACTTTAATACGGGTCTTTATTTATGATTGTAACCTTATGTTACAGAGAAAAGCGTTAATCGTATTAGACTTTTTTGAATGATATGTTTATAACCTCAACCTAGTCAGGGTACACATGGTACACGTTCTTATGGGAGATTTGATCCCGCCGAATCAAGTGTCCCTTATAGATTTTTTGTTTATTTATTGCAGAATCCAATATGCCCAGAGTGTATAAAACAAGAGAAGGTGCACGAAAAAGAGTACCGATCGATAAAAATATTTTGGAGTTGGCTGTTAATGAAGTTATCGGGGGTAAAAGTTATCGTGGTACTGCAAAAGCATACGGCTTAGCAGTCATGACATTAAAAAGGTACGTCAGGAAGAGAAAGGATGCTACAACAGAAAACATTGAATATACTCCAAATTATCGTCAGTCACAAATTTTTTCAACTATTGAAGAGGCAGAATTAGTTAATTATTTAATATTGGCCAGTAAATTATACCATGGATTAACACCTAAGACTGTACGAGAACTTGCATTTCAATATGCTACTGAAAATTTAAAAAAAATACCACCGAAATGGACTGAACATGAAACAGCCACCTACGATTGGTTTTACGGTTTCATGAACCGTCACAAAGAATTATCATTGCGAGTTCCAGAAGCTACAAGTTTGTCCCGCGCCACAGCATTTAACAGACATAATGTTGGCAATTTCTTTGAAAAATTGAAAAGCCTATTAGAGCGATTTAGTTTTGGCCCCGACCAAATTTGGAACGTGGACGAAACTGGCATTACAACAGTTCATAAACCAAAAAAAATTGTGGCATGCCGAGGTCTTAAACAAGTGTCTAAAGTTACATCTGGAGAACGGGGGCAGCTCGTTACGGTATGCGGAGCCATTAATGCTATAGGTAACCACTTGCCTCCATTTATTATATTTCCTCGTAAAAACTGGCAACAGCGAATGATAGATGGAGGACCACCAGGTACAGAAGGAGCTCCACATCCCAGTGGATGGATGACTGGACCAAACTTTTGTCTTTTTTTAAATTTTTTTCTAAAGCATGTAAGATCCAGTAAGGATAAGCCATGTCTTATTATATTTGACAATCATGAGTCACATATTACCATTGACTCTATAAATTTCTGCAAAGATAATGGCATCCATCTTTTAACTATACCACCCCATACCTCTCAAAAACTACAACCTTTGGATCGAATACTGTTCGGAACGATGAAGTCCTATTATAATACGGCATGCGACAATTGGATGGTTAGTCACCCAGGGCGGCCATTAACCATATATGATTTAGCTGGATGTTTAGGCAGTGCTTACCCAAATGCAATGACACCAAGGAATATTCAGAAAAGTTTTTCAACTACTGGGATTTTCCCCTTTAATCCTGATATATTCACAGATGACGAATATTTAAGCTCCTACGTTACTGACAGAGAAAACGAACGAACTTCGTCGCTATCTATTCCTCTTGGTCCATCTTCTACTGCTGTATCGGTGCCTTTAGCCAGCAATAAAGAATCACCTGTTCTTGCTCCATCTACAGCTGTAATAAATTCTGAAGCTGCGACGCCAGTTGTATCAGTACCAATAACAAATGAAGATGTGACTCCCGACATGTCTGATAATGAAAAGGAAAATGATAATACCATATTTCACCCAAAAGACATTGTTTCTTATTTGCATTCCATGGACACGGCCAGTAATAGTTTGGCTCTTGAAAATTCATACAACAATACACCGACCGCAACTTCTATTCTACAGACTACAAACAACAATAAACCTAAAACATCGACCCATTATGCCAATATTAATATTCCAATCCCTTCCACATCGGCTTTTGTAAGCCCTGAAGTAATAAGACCACACCCGAAAGCAGGACCGAGAAAAGGCTCTGGAAAGGGAAGAAAAAAGGGTAGTACCAGGATTTTAACCGACTCACCTGAAAAACTGGCAATTGAAAATGAATGGAAAGCTAGAAAACAAAAAAATGAAAAGAAGATCCGCAAAGTAAAAGCAAAAGTAGTGAAACGCAACCTAAACTTAGAAAAGCAAGAAGCGACAACGTCAGAAGATGAAGAATTACCAAAATCGCCAGAATCAGAAATAAGTATCTTAGATGAAAGTGATATATCGTGTAGCGAATCAGAAAATGAAGATGCCACTAATGACTCGATAACCAGTGGAGATTGGGTTGTAGTGAATATGGTCTCGCAAAAGAATCTTGTGCATAAATATGTTGGACAAATATTGAAGCAGATAAACGCAAGTTTTTTTCTTTGAAGTAAATGCAGAAGAGTGTGTTGAGAAGGTGTGTTCATTTGAAACAACCAAATTAACATGTCGCCGTCTTAGTAATCGCATGCTGATAATGACAAAGAAATATACGTTTTTAATATAGACGAAGAAGATGATGAAACAGTTTTGCTTTATTCCATATATAAAGAATTTGTCCCTAAAGAATCAATTTATATTTGTCCGCTTATCAATTTCCATTTGGTCCATTTTGTCTTTTGTATTAAGTAATTGATTAATTTGATTGTGGCTGAAATTCTTGACTTAGATATGTTACTTTCAAAATAAACGGAAATTGAACTGACTAATGTAGAGTCTCAGATTTTTGTCAGCCAATGTTCAGAAATTAACAACAATTGTTCTTTTGCATTATCAGAAAACAGGCTAATAACAAGTGTCTATTTTTCTTGTTAAATACATAACACACTATATAAGTAAATATTATAGGCATATAAGTGAAGATGAATAAATAAAATTATTAAAAATACAAATGATACAATATTTCCCCGTTATTAAGCTGTTTGAAATTTGTGTTGACATTGTATTTCAAAATTCATTCATCCTTTAACGATCTACCTACTTTCGGAAAGGTCTAAACAGATGTTGCATTTCTCGTTTCAGTTTGAAATTTCTGCAATAGTTTTATTTATGATCCACTACTTGTAAGTGAGGGTCCATTGTGCGGATAATTTGCCTTTATACTTTAGATTTTACAACGTCACGCTAATTCTCAATTTTCTAGCGATGGACTATATATTCTAAATGAGAAAAGAAAATAATAGTAATAAAAAAAAATCGTAAGTTGAACAGACCATTTTGAAACTCCCGCTTTGCTCAACTGTCGCCGTTCAATTGTAAGAAAACAAAAAATATGCACATCGCGAAAATGACATATTTTGTGGAAAAAACTCTCAGCTTTCAGAAAAACTGGTCAAATTTGATGTACCAAGCGCCGCACTGTGAAAAAAATCGCTTTTTTCACTTTGATTGAATTTTAAAGGGTCTTCCGTTGCATGTATGAAAAAATGAATATTCCCATTAAAAAGCTGAGAATTTTTCCTACAAAAAGCTACATTTTACCAATTTTGAAAAGAAGGTTTTTCACCTCAAAAAAATTGATGAAAAATTTGTAAATTTTGTTTCTTCAAAATTTCAAAAATTCATAACTTCGAAACGGCCGCATATTAAGAACTCAAACTTCCAGGGAATTTTTTTGTCAAAGTAGAGATCACCTTTACAAAATTTGAAAAAAATCGGCGGGAGTCGCCCCGTAAAAATGATTTTATTTGGTGGAATGACTAATGTGACCATACGTCCCACTTTGGGCGGGATTGTCCCGCTTTTGCTTTTGTTTATTAATTTTTTTATCCTAATTTCCGGCTGTATTATAAATGCGAAAGTAACTTTGCCTACTGGTTACATGTTGTTGCGAAAATAAAAAAGAAGGTGGTGAATGAAATAGGCAATGAAAGTTTGCAAGAGTAACCAATCATTTCTCAAGTTCAGGGTATAAAAATTCATCATGATGATACCGGCGCTAAAAAGCTACTAACAATAAGTAATATCAGCTGTCTGCCAAAAGTATTTATAAACAATACTATTGGCCTTGCAATTGTTTTGAATCAAATTTTGTAAACAGTTGTAATAATTACATTGACATTGCAACCATTCGTAAACAATTCTGACGTCGGTTTTTTTATCAATGGATAGGTCATTGATCCCAGAGAAGCTATCTTTTTTAGCAGCAAATGAGTGGTTTTTAAAAGGAAAAACATCATTTTTATATGAAATTTATTCGCAGTATTCATTATAGGTAATTGGTTTCCTAAAATTGTATCGTTTTCGTGACCTTAGATGACGGTTTGGCATTTCCAAAATAGCTAGAACGAAAATCGTGTCGGTCAATTGAAGTATAGACATCGTAGTCTAATTTCTTTAGATACTTTTCCATTTCAATTCATAAGCAAACGAGATATTTGAGGTTTCACACCCGGTATATATATACAAAATTCCGTAAGTGTCCCGCTTTGAGACGAATAAAAAATGGTCACGTTAGGAATGACCCATATATATATATATATATATATATATATATGTTACTGTGAAAGTCCGACATTGGTGAATGTCCGAAATATTTCATTACATTGTTGTATATTTGAACTTTCGATGAACAATTTCAAATTCTGCATCGCCACGCGTCACAGGTCATTATTTCAATACAAAATTAAGACTTCAAAGTTCCTTAATTGCATATCTGCTGGTGTAACTAGAAAGTGGGATTCTAGAAACCAATGTAGATAAAGTGGGGAATATTAGGCAGATTACCTAAATCTATATTAAAAATAACCTAACTGAAATATATTCTGTGCATCATAGTAACCGCCCTAACTCAGAAATAAGGGTATTTAGCAAATATTTCGGACATACACCAAGCGCCTATGTCAACATTCACCAAATGTCGGACATTCACAGTAACATATCTATTTCTATTATATATGTTACTGTGAAAGTCCGACAGTTGGTGAATATCGATATTCACCGGTGAATATCGATATTCACATAGGCGCTTGGTGTTTAACCGAAATATTTCATTACATTGTTTACATTCCGACCTCCACCGGTTATGTCGACATTCACGATGCACTAATGGTGACTGTCGAACATGTCCGAGATTTATATTTTTTCTCCGTAATTCAGCCGCTATAAAACGTCACAAGGGTGACGTAACTTTTTTGCCTCTCTTTCTGAGAGGAGTGACCAAGGATTTAAATCCCATAGTATATTCTAAATGAGAAAATAATAGTAAAAAAAAATGGATAAGTTTTTCTCATGTTTTGTTTTTAATAACTAGAAATCGTAAGTTAAACAGACAATTTTGAAACTCCCGCTTTGCTGAACTGTCGCCGTTTCAATATTGCCAATAAAACAAAGGATTTGGCGGGAGAGAGCTAGTCGCCTCTTTATCGGCTCCTCCCCTTTCGTATTTCCACCAAAGCGTATATGTTAATGTCGACATAGACCGGTGAGGGGCCGAATGTAGAAAATGAAATGAAATATTTCGGATATACACCTAGCGCCTATGTGAATATCGATATTCACCGGTGAATATCGATATTCACCAATTTCGGACTATCACAGTAACATATATATATTAGGGTGGTCGTTAAAAATTATTTTTTGTCAGCCGCCCTAAAAAAACGTTCCTTTTGATGAAAAAATACGGGGGAATTTTTTTCTTTTTTTTTGGACAACAAGAACACGTGCCGCACGCCCTTTGAAGATTATTTCTTCATAAAATTACAGTTTTTTCAAAATATCTCTTAAAGTAGACAAACTTATGTTTTTTTAAATGGAACGTATATTGAATTTATCGCTCATTAAATTGCTTATTTTTTTCTGATTTCAAATATATATAGTTTGTTATAGTTATTTTCAAAAATGTGCGAGTTATTTGAAAAATTTCGATTTCGAAGGGAAACTTTCCTAAAATCATATTCGAAAACACTTTAGAGTGCTATGAAACAATCGCTTTTTAGCTTGTCAACAAACTATTATTTTGGTTGCTATGTATTTATTCTTTTGTTTTCTTATTTTACAACAGGTAAAATTTGTTTCATGGCACTCTAAAGTCCTTTCGAGTATAATTTTTGTAATCACTACTTGCGAAATCGAAATTTTCAAAATAACTCCCGCATTTTTAATAATAACTATATCAAACTATATATATTTGAAATCAGAAAAAAATAAGCAATTTAATGAGCGATAAATTAAATATAGGTTGCATTTAAAAAACCACAGGTTTGTGTTATATTTCAAAAACGGTGAGAGCTAGAGAAAATCTAATTAGCTAAATAGAATCAGCTTTAAAAACTACACTAGAAACTGTGGAAAAAGCGTCAACTTTTTTGAAAGCCTACGAGATATAAGGCATCTTAGAAATCGCAAAAAAGTGAAAAAACGGCCATAACTCGAAAACAAAAGAACGTAGCAAAAATCTAATTGCACCATCTGACTAGTCAGGAAAAAGTAGGACAGGAATGTACTATCCATTATTCTGAACGAGCTCTCCTTATAGGAGATACCCTGCAAAACCATCGAAAATGGTCCACCCTGTACATCAAAGCAACTACCACCAAATGAATGTTCTCGATACATGAAAGTCGAATATGTTTTTTTCATTTCTTAATTTCTTTAAACATAGCCAAAAATTTAAATTCAAATTGTGCTTGAAATGAGAGTTCATTAATCTCTATCGTAAAGGTGCATTGTCAAGCGCGCGGCTGAAGCGGCTAGAGCAGCGCGGCTGGAGTCGCGTATCTAGAGTCGCGCGACTGCAGCGGCTCATTTGAGTGTCAAGTACGCGACTACAGTCGCTATTGCACACGCGCATTTGTAAACACGACTAATCAGTTGTTAACTGACTACGATGGAGAAAGCATTGGTTTTGTGGTGCGCTTCCGAAATTAACGAAGAAGAAGAAGAAGAAGAACTATTGTTATTGCAATTAATTAGAAACAGTCCGCACGAAATTTTTTCAACTAGAAGAGACGAGGGTTTCCAAAATCTTTGTGAAAAGACATCTTCTTCAAGATGAATCTAAATTTCAATGTTTTTTTCGTGTTAATATCAATCAATTTAATTTTATATTATCGTTAATAGAAAATGATTTAAAGAGACAATCATGTGCACCAGTTAGGTACCCAATAAGTCCATAAGAACGACTCAAATTTGGAAAATAAGTGTCGCCACCTCTTTCTCTCTCTCTCTCTCTCTACGACAGACAATGGTTTTTACAAAAATTCCGTATCCGCGGATCTAGTGACAAATAATCCGTATCCGTACCTGTATTAGCGAATCCAATTTTTCGATTATGCGACACCTCGCTAGTAGGAATATGTCTTTCATATACAGCACTAGCGGCTCTCCTGGGCACATAGGAGAAACGTTCGCCCCTCCCATCTGTAGCACTTGCATATGAGTTAGAAGGAGATAAAAAGAATGTAGGTGGTGAAAGAATTAAAAATGCAACCACCCACCCTTAGACCCTTGACCAAACAGGACACTTTCGATTGTAACAAAAACTCGACAAATATCCCATATTTTAGAAATTGTCAACAACGACATGTTAGAGATTCGGTATCTTTGTCACACAGTATCAGAATTTCTGAAATTACATCCCCGATCAAACGCATCAGACAAAGAAGGGACTATTCACAAGATGCCATTATTCGTAAAATTGTAAGTATTTTCTTTGAAATAGAAAAACGGGAATAGTTTACAAATTTGGTTTTATGATAGGGTCAACAACAGTTATAGAAGAATTTAGAATCCTTACTTTATTTTTAAAGAATAAATACAAAGATGTATTTTTTCAATAAAAGTATTGTATATTTATTGTTCATTTTTTTTTACCCCATCTGCACTCTGCTTTTTTTCACCACCTACATTCTCTTTATCTCCTTCTAACTCATATGCAAGTGCTACAGATGGGAGGGGCGAACGTTTCTCCTATGTGCCCAGGAGAGCCGCCAGTGCTTTATATTTATCGAAGTCAAACCATAAGATAGATTGATTAAGGGACAATTAATTAACAGACCGCTTTTGCTTATGCTATTAAGATCTACTTAGGTAATACAAATGAAATTATTTTCAATCAGACTATCCTCAGCGCTTATATTCGGTTTCCTTTGGATTTTGTGGTGTACCTATAGGTAATTCTGTTTTGTTTATAAATATTTTATTTTCGTTGAAAACAATTATTCAGATTTAATTTAAATTGACCGTTGCTGGTCCTACAACTACGTGCTTTAACAAACATTTTTATGCACATCTGCCACGGTTCCTTTGTTGGAACTATCACAAAATTTTAAATGTATTGCTTTATTTGCGCACTTTGTGCATTTGTGAGATTCCCACCTACATCTACAAGAAAAGAAAGAACTTATAAAAAATAGTAGTTTTATTTATAAATTGCAAATTCTTTTATACCTACAATGTAGGGATGTAGGCAAAGAATAAAAAAGAACTGTATTTTTTATTTCATATATTTGTTAATAAGTTTGTAATGTATTAATTGGTTTATTTTCGTCTTGACTCTATAAAAAACAGAAGAAAATGTGAATATAATATAAGAGACGTTTATTTATTTATATATTTTATTTAAATCTGTAAAAAAATCATCCATTTCGCTAGAAAGCGGCTTTTAAACTATATAAAACTTTATCTGTCGCCGCGGCTGTGGCGGCTGGACTGCTTTCCGAGCAGTCGCGTCGCTAGAGTCGCCACAGCCGCTTCAGTCGCCACGCGCCGGCCGCGTCATTGACAACGGGTCCATATATTTCAATGTAAACCAGTCTGACGCGACTCCAGCCGCGCTGCTCTAGCCGCTTCAGCCGCGCGCTTGACAATGCACCTTAAACAATCTTGACATTCCACAGATGTTTATTGTTGTCGTTAAAAACTGTAAACATGCATGGCTCTTAAAGTAGTAAACATAAACAAGGTCATGCATAAACATGTATTTATACTAATCGTATTAATTGTTATTTTCTTTGTTGCTTTTTTTTGTTTTAATCAGCATTTAATTCATTGAATTAAAATCTTTCTGTGTTGGGCAAAACGATAAAAAATAATCCAAATTTTATGGTATGTTTTGGTATAAATTAATTTGTGAAAGATACAAACATTTTAATTTCTGAAACGTCACATACCGTAATTTGAATAATAAAAATATACAAAGTGGGGAAAATTACCGGACGACAGTTGAACATTGCAATAGAGCCTTCCGTCGACGAAGAATCAATAGTAGGGCAATTATTTGAAAACTCTGGAAGTGTACGTACTTTACCGTGTATTAGACGCGACCCTAATTTTAGTAATAACGAAATCTACCAAAATGCCCAAGAAATACTTAATGTTGAACCCACAACAAGTGTCGGCAACTGGGTATATCTCTTTCGACGGTACACAATATATTAAGGCGAGGCTAATGATAAATCATTTTTGATTTAAAAATTGACAAGTAAACACCAACTTCGGACTTTTAAGTGCAGTTCATGAAATAAAAAAACAATTCAATTTTTCTATTTAAAATTTTAGCGGTTGTATTTGGGAACTTGGGGGACACCAGAGAAAAGTTGAAAAATTAAAAAATATGACTTGATACAACTAATATGACCATATATGACTAAAAAAATGCACAGTACATAAAAGTATGTATCCGTCGTTGTCGCCGCCGCCGTCAAATTGCCTCCGCCGCCCCCACTGTTAGTAGCTAAATGGGGGGCGGCGAAGGCAATTTGATGGCGACGGTAATGATGAGGTATACATACTTTTAAACATATTTTGGTCATATTTAGTCATATCAGTTATAATAAGTTATATTTTTTTTTTGTTTTTTATACGATGTCCCCCAAGTTTCCAAAAACAACCCAAAAATCTCTAAAATTTCACTGCAATCGGATGAATGGTTTACAAACATTCATTTTTATACATTAAGAAGATTTTAAGGGTTTATACACAGAATTTTTAAAATTGATTTTTTCTTTTCAATTTCCTAATTTACATGCATTTATGAATACAGGGGGTCTCCACAAAGTTGGGTGCAGGCGTGGATTTATGTAGACAAAATAACAAATTTTATTTAGTCATTTCAAAAATTTTAAAATATAATGACTAGCCAGTATTTGGCCCAACATTTTTGCCCAAAATCCAAGAAAATCAGTAACTTTTGAATTTCAGAACAATACAAGAATGGTTGAAATACAATACCTCAACAACTTGCAACCTTGCATTAGAAACCCCTGTAGAAAAATAATTTGGTTCAAAAATAACTCAAACATTTAACTATTTAAAGGTTTTTCATCAAAAGATTTTTCTCAAATTTTCAAATTTAAATGTTGAATAAAAAACAATCTTGCACGGCAATGAATTCGATTTGTTTTTCAATAAATTGATCTTGCAAGTAGTGATTATATGATGAACATTTTTAAGACTAAAATACCAAATTTTAAAACCAAACAAACCCTTTCGTATAGAAAATAATCCGAGCATTCAGTATCAATGATTCTTGTTTTGAATACCACATACACTTTTAAAGTTGTTGCATTTTTTTTCCATATTTCCAAATGTAGCTACACGAATATTTTCATTACCTAAAGGATGCCTAGATATTGAGTTTTTGATTTTTTAAGATTCGTTTGCAAATAAAGCAGATATACTTATTTACAGATTAGCTGAGTACCGATTGACTAGTATCACTAAAAGGGCGGCATTTAGAACAGCCTTAGGGCGGCATCGCAATTGTGACATAGCTTAACTCCCGGGATAAAAGAAAGATCTAGCGCAACTTTTTTGTATCCAAAATCAAAACGTTCAATTGGTGGAAAGCGAGAAACTTTCTTAGAGAAAACTCAATTTTACTTTTCACAATTTTTTCTTTGAAAAGTCACGATTTCGTTAAAAATTAATATTTTGCTGATTTTTCCGGACCAATTCTTGTTTCATCTCAATTAATCCATCCAGTAAAGAGGTGTTCGTCGTTGTAAAACTGAGGGAAAAAGTTGATTCTATCAGGACATAAGTGTTTACGTTAATTAATAAACCAAAATACCTATATATTCAGAAAAAAAATCTTGAAAAATGTTTTTTTCGGCTTGATAAATAAAATAGTTTTAAGAATTCAAATGACCACTTCTAAAAGCTTCTTTTCTAAAGTGTTATGATTTATTAATTAAGGCTTTAAATTTGTAATGGAAGAAATATTGTTTATTTTACAAATATTAATGATTTAGAAACTAATTAAAATTCTACAAATACATATTATTTAACTCGTCGCTTTAATCCAAACCAAAATCCATTTTCTGCTGTTGTATTAAACGATTTCTTACTAATCTTCACCGGTATTTCTGTCTTTTCAATTGGTACAATCTCGAAATGTCTTAAAATATAAAAAAATAACGCTTTGATTTCTAAGAGAGCAAATCTGGAGCCAACACAACTTCTGGGTCCTGCTCCGAAAGGCATATAAGTGTACGGTTTAATTTTATGTTTATTCTCATCACTAAAACGTTCCGGATCGAAACGTTCCGGTTCTGGATAATATAACGGATCATGGTGTATAGCATAAATCGGTATAAATACAGAATCACCAATATTTAAATGTAATGGTTTCTCTTCTGGTGTCATTGGTTCGATTGTATATGGTTTTGTACAAACACGATCGGTACCAACAGCATTTGGCCATTTACGTAACGTTTCCGATACAACCATATCCATATATTTCATACGTATTAAAGCTTCGTACGTCAGTTTATTATTAGATTCTTCAGCGGTTTTATCGATTTCATTGCGTAAATGTTGTTGAATTTCAGGATTGATACCTAATTCGTAGCCCATGAAACACATGGCATTTGAAACTGTATCGAAACCGGCCAGAAAGAAACTGAATGCTTGTGATGTTATATTAATATCGCTCAACACTTTTTTCTGAGCCGTTGTTGATTTGGTAATATCTGATTCTTCGACTACTGCAAAACTTTCATTTTTATTATCCATCACATCTTCCTCATATTTCAAGCCCTTATTACGTGCATCTAACAATAATTGTATCATATCAGAACGTACAATACCGTGCTCTTCGCGTTGTTTAATATTTTGTTTGATCAAATTTAGAAAGAAATTAGTTACGTCATTCGAAAATAATGAGATTCTTACAAATTTAAATAATTTAGGAAATATAAAATAACTGACAAATTTGAAATTTTTCCAAAATCCACTAAAATCCGAAGCATCTTTTCCGATCAAATAGAATTGATTATTCGGTTCTTCTAATGAATCACATTTTATACCGAATGCAACCGATGCAATTACGTCGTTTGTATAACGTGTAAAAGCCTCTTTCATCTCGATTGTTATGATTTCATCATTTTTCTTCAAATAAAATTGAATAAATTGCTCGCCAACTTGTTGCATCAATTCAAAGATTTGTCGCATTTTACTGCTTGTAAATGTTGGACTTGTCAATGAACGCATTTCACGCCATTTTTTATCTGAAAATTTGTAAAATAATTTTTTCATATTTCAATCATTAATTTATTACCTTTAAGAAAGAATAGATTCGCCGACCATAATGGATCGTTTGTATCGGATACAAATCCCGGATGATTTACGAAATGATCGAATTCTTTCACTGCAATTTGTTTAATTAATTCGGGATCGCGTAGGACTAGAACTGGATTGAGTAGCTGATAGATTCCCGAATATCTATAAGAATTGATGATGATCCAAAAGTATTGCAATACACTAAACAGACCTTGTATTAGGGTTGGATTTGTAGAAATATTCGATTAGTTCAATTGATGATTGTTTTCTGGATATAATACCATAACTGTCACCGAAAATCGGTACCGGTTTTGCCTGTTTAACACCTCTTTCTATCCAATAATTATACGGTTTTATTAAAAACCAATATGCTAATATTACACAGGTGATTAAAATTAGAAACCAGAACATTTTTATCGAGGTCTTGTAATTAATTTTATTTTATTTTTCTAAAAATTGTCAACACTTGATGTTGCCGTCTTATCTTTACTTAGTAACAATTTCGTTGATTGAATCTTGATAACTAAATTTATATTTTTAGCGTGTCACATGATTCTAAAATTTTGTCACTTTTATAGAATTTATCCGTTTTCACTTTGAACTTTTCCAATACACTTCGAAGGCACTAATTTGGCAAATTTTCGAGTACAAAATACAACACACAGATTTAACATAATATTGCGCAATATTCTTCAAATGATTGTAAAGCGGTACAAAATGAAAGGTATTTGAGTTGCTTTGAAAATTTTGTAGGTTGTTGCTCTCTAGTTCGCGTGCAACCTTCACAAAATTTATAATAGTGGAAATGACATCAGCGTTACAATCAAAACCGCAAAATCTACGAACATGTCGAAATTTGTATAATTTGAGGTTTATCCAGGGATTCTCCATCTTTGGTATCCGGATCTCTTAGGAGGCCACTGCAGCATTGGCCTTCTTCGACAAAAGGGTCCGGCTGCAAATGTTATGTTGGGAGTTCTTTAAAAAAAGGAGCTCAAGAAACTTTTTATAAAAAGATAAACAAAGTTCAAAAAAAATGTGGAGAAATTTTTGGGGGCTCCAAGAAGACAAGGAGCCCGGCTTTTTAGCATATTAGAAAAAAAAAACAAGGGTTTGTAGGTTTACAAATTTTAAAGGAATGCTTGGAACAAGAAAGGTTAAGATGGAATCAATATTTGAAACCTTCAACACAAATATTTATTGCAGATAGATTGTTTAACGTATAAAAAAAAAACAATTATCCTATCCGCCGTTTCAGTCCAAACCAGAATCCATTCTCTGCGGTCATATTAAACGATTTCTTACTAATTTTCACTGGTATTTCCGTCTTTTCGATCGGTACAATTTCGAAATGTCGCAAAATGTAGAAGAATAAAGCTTTCGATTCTAACAGAGCAAATCTAGAACCAATACAATTCCTTGGTCCTAACCCAAACGGCATATAAGTGTACGGTTTAATTTTATGTTTATTCTCATCATTGAAACGTTCCGGATCGAAACGTTCCGGTTCGGGATAATATTCTGGATCACGATGTAAACCAAAAATTGGTATATTTATCGAATCACCGATATTTAAATGTACTGGTTGTTCATCTGATCGAATCGGTTCGATTGTAAATGGTTTTGTACAGGCACGATCAGTTAATGTCGCATTTGGCCATTTACGTAACGTTTCCGATACAACCATATCCATATATTTCATCTGCAATAAAACCTCATATGTTAGTTTATCATTGCATTCTTTAGCTGTTTCATCGACTTCTTGACGTAGACGTTCTTGTATATCCGTATTAACACCTAATTCGTAACCCATAAAACACATAACGTTTGCAACTGTATCGAAACCAGCAAAGAAGAATATCAAAGCTTGTGCTGTTATCTCAATATCAGTGATTTCTTTCTCGTGTATTTGAGTTGATTTGATCGTAACGACCTCTTCAGCAGTTGCAAAACCTTCATTTTTCTCACCTGTCAAGTCTTCTTCATGTTTCAAACCATTTTTACGTGTATCCAATAATAATTGCATCATATCCGGACGTACAATTCCCTCTTCTTCTCTTTGCTTGATATTCTGTTTAACTATATTGATAAAAAAGTCGCCTACTGTCTTTGGGAATAATGTAATGTTAAGAAGTTTGTATAATTTCGGGAATACGAGGAAGGCAAAGAATTTTAAATTTTGCCAAAATCCAGTAAAATCAGTGGCTTCTTTGCCCATTAAATAGAATTGATTATGTGGTTCTTTTAATGAATCACATTTTATACCAAATGCAACTGAAGCAATAACATCATTAGCGTAACGTGTAAATGTGTCTTTCATTTCTATTGTTACAATATCTTCGTTTTTTTGTAAGAAATATTGAATATATTGTGCGGCAATTTCGGTCATCAATCCAAACATTTGACGCATTTTACTGCTTGTAAATGCTGGACTTAATGTTGAACGCATCTCACGCCATTTTTGATCTAAAATTTTATAAAGTTTCTCCTGAGTCAATTGCGACTGTTTTCAGTCTTTAATTACCTTTAAGAGACACAAGATTATTGGTCCATAATGGATCAGTACCATCGGGTAATGAACCAATGTGATTTAAGAAATGATCGAATTCTTTTACCGTGATTTGTTTGAGTAATTCAGGATCACGTACAATTAAAATTGGCTGCAAGAACTGATACACGCCCATATATCTAATAACAAAATCAATTAATAAAATAATTAAATTTACGAAACCAATAGCCACACCTTGAATTCGGATGTAGCGTGTAGATATCTTGTACGAAATCAGCAAACGTTTGGGTTCTAGCAACAGTGCTCCAACTATTACCGAAAAGCGGTATCGGTTTTGCTTGTTTAACACCTCTTTCTGTCCAATAATTATACGGTTTCATTAAAAACCAATACGCTAATATTGCACAGATGATTAAAATTAGAATCCAAAACATTGTTGTCGAGTTATAAAAACATTTGATGTGGCTTATTTTTAGTCGGCGACTGGTTTTTTACGATTGGATACTGTCGAATTTATATGAAATGTGATTATGACGCACACCGTTTCGGTAATAGCGAAAATGATCGTTGATTCTCGAGATTGTTTTCAGAATATTTTAGGTTTAGGATTTTCATAAACAATAATGAAAGGTTTATGCTGGATTTTCTTCATAAATGCAATAATTAAATTGTATTTGAAGGTAGAAGTCTATATAATTTCAATTTATTGAAATAAAAACAATAAACACACTAATAATTGTAATGAGAACATTAGGGTGAGCCAAAATGAGTAAACTATCGAATTTATGGCCTCAAAAGTGCCTATATGTTAGAAAAAAATCTCCCATTAAGAAAAATTTTTAGGTCAATTTTAAAAGGTGTCGGTGGCCATTTGAAATTTCCCATTTAAATAACATGCAAAAAAAATTTTGTCCATTAAAAGTGCTATAACTTTTGAACCGTTTGAGATAAAAAATGTATATAGGCATATTCTTGTAGAGCATTAAATACTATAAAAAGGTGTTTTGAAGTTGATTTTTTAACTCAAAAATTCATATACTTACGGGCTATGAAAGTTGATGAAAATTAGATATGTTTTATTCAACATTCATAGCCCGTAAGTATATGAATTTTTGAGTTAAAAGAACCAACTTAAAGAAATTTTTTTACAGAATTTAATGCCCTATAAGAATATGCCTGGATAAAATCTTAATCTCATACGGTTCAAAAGTTATAGTATTTTTAATGAAAATTTAATAACTAAACATATGTTTTTCATCAAATTTCATAGCCCGTAAGTATATAAATTTTTGAGTTAACAAAATCAACTCTGAAGCATTTTTTAGAGAATTTAATGCTCTACAAGAACGTGCCTGGACGGCATTTTTATCTTAAACGGTTCAAAAGTTATAGCATTCTTAATGGGGAAAATTTTTTTTGCGTGTTATTTAAATGGGAAATTTGAAATGGCCACCGACACCTTTTAAAATTGAGTTAAAATTTTTTCTCATGTAGGCCCTTTTGAGACCATAAATTCGATAGGTTAGTCATTTTGGTTCACCCTAGAAAATATATTTAATATAAATGTATAAAAAAACAGTTCGTATTTGTTTGTAGTTTATCTTTGACAGATAAGGTCTTTTGATCGATTTACGTTTTCCTATACATATCCGGGAGAATTTCATTATATAGTCGACGAAATGACTTAAGAGATTGAAGTCAAATTAGTAAAAATAGTTCACTGTAGATCCCTTGAGAGCGTTGTCCGATCGGCCGGTGTCTTATAAAATTAATTCTATATTGAAATTTGAAGAAAACTGTTAGGTACACAGTCTGTTTCTGTTTCAAATACAGTACATACAGGGAGCGCAAACCATCCAGGTGCACAGGAAGAATTTCGTTAATGTTCACTCACCATTAATAATCTTAGTAAATGTGCCGACTTTCCTTCTCATGATTGATACCTGTCATTAATATTGGAGAAAGACAGAGATCAAGTAAATAATTATTTTTTTATTAATGTTCTATTTTTGCTGAAATATAAATGATGTTAAAGACAATATAATCGCTAAATGTAAACAAAAGAAAAAGATAATAATAAACATTCCTGGTCGTTTACTATGATATTCCAAACTTCCACAACGAAGATGGCAGATGTTTGGAATATCATAGGTAAATTCTTATATGCTACAATAGATGTCGTTCAAATTACCCATTTTTTTTCTATTTTCTCTCTATGTTTTTGACTCATGTCGAAATTCTAACAATGAACGGTAACGAAACTCTTCCTATCCGCTTGGATGGTGTGCCCACCCTGTTTTTGTTTTGTATGTTCTTTGTTATTGGAATATGAATTTTCTAAATTTTTCTGTTGATTTGTTACTGTAAAAATTATCGTAGGCCGATGTTGACTGCTAAACACCCCGGCCACTTTCCATCATCAGTCCGGCATTGGATTTCTTAATAAAGGAAACTGTTATAAATAACCATTTAGAGAAGTATTGTTGGACAAATTTTGTTGGGTTTAAGGCCCCCTGACTTCATAATCTGTCATTTTAACATAGAAATCCTAAATTGGTGCAATCTTAATTTGGCACAAAAGACCGGTGGTAGCTGCATCTATTGATATTTTCTCTTTGCAAATAAATATATTATGGAAATAATTGTTTCAAAATTTCACAAAACACATCTGGTTATTTATTTTATAAACTTTACAATTTTGGTAGATATACATAGGCAACCACTTCCATTACAAATTTTTGTGACTGAATCAATTGTGTTTAGTTTTATTGGTTTGACTTTGATCTCCTAAGTCAGTGCTCCAACTATACAACTCCTTTTGTTAATTAGGTGTTTTTCTCATCTACTCTTATAGAAAATGTGCAAATGTTTGTGTTTGCAATAATAACTTTTTTATGATTTTATTTATATTCACACCAAAGATGGATACCAATCAAATTCAAAATACTATTTTCATATACTATCCACCAACTACTGGTATTTGAAGGACCATTGTGAAACCACTTAGCTATTAATTATTGTTTGAAAATATCTCTAATTAATATTTTCTAATATATTATTTGAATGTCTAAATTCTGAGCATATATTTTTTTCATCTTTCCTCTGTAATTTTACATTGTTCTAAGCAGTGACGTGAGAATTTGGATGTATTTCCGGAATGTCATTCATAATTTACTTTTACTGTAGTTATCGATCAATTTTTACCCTGAGGCTAATGAGACTTAAGCCTCAGGCCCCCCAAAGTCGACGAGTCTTCAGTTTTTCCTTCTTAAAAAAAGGATCCTGAAATAATTAATTTGACCCCCAAATGTCTACATCCGCGCCTATCGGTGGCTACGCTAATAAGTAATAATAATTTTTTATTATAAATGTTTTTTTTGTGAGCTTTATACTTGATTCTAATGACGATAAAAATAATCAATTAAGTACTGCACGAGAACATTCTAAGCACAGATGTAATTATCTATTGTGTTGTTGATTTTTTCACAAGTAGATGTTTGATTTTGTGATATAATTCAATGATTGAAACATCGAATTCGTTTTAAACGAAATTTATTTATTTTACAAATTACACTCAATATCTATCGATGACTCAACGATGATGCCGTTTGAAACCAAACCAAAAACCATCTGTTGCTGTTATGTTGAATGTTTTCTTAATGATTTTCACCGGTATTTGTGTTTTTTCAATTGCTACAATTTCAAAATTTCTCAAAAGATAAAAATATAAAGATTTAATTTCCATTAGGGCAAATCTAGAACCAATACAACTCCTAGGTCCTGATCCAAACGGTATATACGTAAATGGTTTAATTTTATGTTTATTCTCAACACTGAAACGTTCCGGATCGAAACGTTCTGGTTCTGGATAAAATTCTGGATCATGATGTATTGCAAAAGTTGGTATTACTATACCATCACCGATGTTTAAATGTACTGGTTTTTCGTCGGGCTGTGTTGGCTCTATTGTAAAATGTTTTGTACAAACACGATCAGTTAGAGAAGCATTCCGCCATTTGCGTAATGTTTCCGATACGACCATATCCATATATTTCATCTTCACTAAAACTTCATATGTTACTTTATCATTACATTCTTCAGCAGTTTTATCAATTTCATCGCGTAAACTTTGTTGAATATCTGGATTAACACCTAGTTCATAGCCCATAAAACACAAAACGTTAATAATTAAAGTCAGAAACTCCATATGCTGCTATATACATGTCTGTTATTTGTTTTTTCTGAGTTAGTCTCGATTTTGCAATATTAACTTCTTCAATACAACCATTTTTACATGCTTCAAAGGATTGTATCATATCGCCACGTATAATTCCATGTTCTCTACGTTGTTTAATGGTTCGTTTTATTAAATTAACAAAAAAGACACTAGCTCTTTTTGAAAATAATCCAACATTTGGGAATTGGTCCAATTTCGATACTAGAAGGTAGCCGAAAAATTTTATATTCCTCCATATATCGTTCTGATTAACTATTTCTTTACCCATCAAATAAAATTCATTATTTCGTTCTTTTAATGAGTCACATTTTATACCAAATGCAATTGATGCTATAACATCATTGGCGTAACGTGAAAATGTGTCTTTCATATCAATTGTTACAATTTCATCAGATTTATTTAAGAAATGTTGAATAAATTGTTCTGTAATTTCTGTTATTAATTCGAACATGTGTCGCATTTTACTGCTTGTAAATGTTGGATTTAATGTTAATCGCATGTCTCGCCACTCTTTATCTGGAAATTCAAGCATAAATTTTAATGTCATTATAAATTGTCCTTGTTATAGTAGATTATTGAATATTTAGGCCACAAAACGAAGTTAATGGTAAAGCCTGAGTTTTCTAGTATAGTTCCACTTGCAGTATGGCTGATTGCCTACTCTACAATATAATAGCAAAAAGTATTCAGCTCAGACGTCTAACGTCCGAGATCGGAGACAGTGTATATAACCCACATTAAGTTTAAGGCTCAACCAGGGTCGGTCCAAATTTTCTTGGCCCTTGATATATAATATAATATAATAAAATGTCGTTAATAATTACCCGTCTGATTGTAAGTTAAGACTGTTTTCGACGCCCCTGAAATATTGCCGCTTCAGGCAACGTACTGGGTTTTTTTCCTCAAAATCATTGATACACAAAAATTGTTCGTCAAAAGTCATTGCTTTTTCTGGAAAGAACAACGTCAATCTCTAGAAGTGCTGGGATACTCTCTTATAAGTGCTTTTGGAATATGATGCACATACACCTACTCTATATTTTTGGAGTTCTGGTTGAGCTTCGAGCCCTTCTGAATTCACTTTGTGTTTTAGAAAACTCAGGATTAAACGAGCCCACTGTTCTGGCTGCATACTGTCTTTGTAGCTCTATAGCAGCGGTGGGCAAACGCGGCTCTTTGTTGGGCTAAGTGCGGCTCTTATTGAAAATTGAAATCCGTTATAAGATATATAACAATATTAATTTGAAATTAAATTCGAATTCTGTATTTAAGTATTACTATGTTATTATTGTGTGGCTCTTTATGACATAGAAAAAACCGGACTGCGGCTCTCACTGTCCTAGTATGTGCCCACCCCTGCACTATAGTATATTTTTTCAACATTATCAGTCACATACAACATAAGTACATAAAACAGAGTAGGTTTTAACGAAATTTACATAGACATGGTTTCAATAAGTGCTTCAAGGCCCATTTCTGTTATGACTTAAAAATTTCAAGTTAGCTATATAATCATTTCGATACAATCCTATCAGAAATTGTTTTTTAATATGACAATCATCCCATCTATAAATTGAGGAAATTTGGCAATTATATAAGAATTTACTTTTATCTTCGTTTTGTGCCCGCTAATAAACGTAGTTGGGATACATAGTGCAATAATAGTCATCATTTGTACAGGTTTCCGAAATGTTGATCCATGAATTTCTCCTAGTTCGGCGACTATTATTCAAAAATTTCTATTTGCTAAATATCGCAATGTTAAGTTCCTCTACAGTGATTTCTATAATAACATATTTTTAAATCATAATAATACACATCATAATCATATTTACCTATTGAGTTAGCCTGCAAGATTTTGTTTAATTTCAGCTATATCAATGTCTGTTTACCATGATTTCAATAATTTGAAACAACGGATAAATGTTTGGTCATCCCAAAAATTCATGGTGTCACTCCTGCATTCCCTCCCAATATTTGTTTCTTTTATGATTAATAATATTGATTCCATTAATCAAATCATAATCTGGTAAAATACCGAAATATTTGGACAAATTATTTTTATTTTAATTGTCAAACGTCAAAAAGTAAGGTTAGAAACTTCCCTTTATTTATTTAAAAGGCAGCTGATCTAGCCATTAACTTATAAAGTCCACTTTAAACGAGTTAACAAGAGGATGCGCACAACAGGCACTCAGTAGACAGAATTTAGACTTAACGGCAAAATTAACATAACAAGAAGTTTAACAAGAAGATAAAAGACCGGCCGTCAGTGTTATAAAGTTTAATTTTTAACTCGAGTAAACTGTGCTATAAACGTCACTTTTAATAGTGGTTGTAGATAAAAAAAAATTTTTATACCTACGATAAAATACTACAGCTCTAAAATAAGAAGTCTTAATGTAATCATATTTTAGACTTCCAAAATATGAATTGTTTAAGAGTTCATTCTTGAGAACTCAGAAAAATGAATTCTTAGGGGAGCTATTTATATGAATCATAAACATAAGCTCTTAAAGAATTCTTATTTGTGAAGTCAGAACAACGACTTTGCGAGTTCTTTTTTAAGAACTCTTAACTTATTCATAAAGCTGCGCATACGACCGCTTTAGAACTTCTCAAAAAGTTCATTCTGATGATTATTCTGACGTCCAAGTCGTAAATAAGAACTCTTCCTACATTCTTCGAGAAGTCGTATTGCTATCTGGGTACATAACAAATATACAAGACTAATTTAATTTATTTATTAATTAATGAACTAAAATTCTTTTCTTATGTTTTGTTGAAAATGAAATTAATTCAATCAATTTATTAGTGTTTCATTAATTACAACTTAAAAACCGCACTAAAAATTGTAGAGGGAATAGTAGAGTGGAAAAATTTGCCAATACTAGGCAACACGAATTTTAACTCACCAAATTCAGGCAACCAGATATACACCGTGCAATGTGCTAGTCCAGAACCCCCATATTCATACTACTGATATCCTTTACTATGTAATATACCTATGAATTACTCTGTGGTATTGCTATTATGATGATTTTTAGAGAAATACATCGATATTTCTAATAGTTACATCTTTTACTTATTATATTTATGGTTAAAAAAACTTCATCTGAAGTTAACACTTGCATCACTTGATAGAGTAACTCTAAAAGTAAAATTTGTCTGTCAGTACTCAAAAGAAAGACTTCTTTCATATCTATTAAAGTTATTTTTCTACTTACATTATGATCACCTCATCATATAAAATTCTTTAAAGCTTTTTGTCAGAGTCTGATCCTCCTACTTTAGACCGACCCCCTTAGACTCTGTCGATTTTTAGTTGGCCGATAGTTTGATCGAGTTGGAAATAGAGATTGGGTTATATGCGATTGCGGACACAGGCCCATTAAACTGTCGCCAAACAAACTGTCAAATCAAAGACCCGATTCCCTTCTGTTTTCAAAAGACAATTTATGTTTATATTTAGAGCCGCATGTACCGCATATACTATCGTCCGACTATCGGATTTAGTATGCGCACCCTCTGTAGACTAGGCTATTCAGTCGGAACCGTTTAATACAATATTTGTATAAGCTAGTGCATTATCAACATCTCACAGTATCTGGAGAATCAATGTTTTAGTAGATGCCTTCAATTCACTTAGTTTCCTAGTTTCACCTTTATAGTAAAAAGGATTACTCACTACATTCAGTAGTGGTAAGAATATACTTTTTTTCAATACTTGCTGTTAAAGTTCTACTCTATCGACTAAAAACTTGATGGTAAAGAATCACTTAACAGTCATACATTCATCAAAATTACCGAAATCGGGATTATTACTATATGAGTACATTAGGGTAAGCCAAAATGACTAACCTATCGAATTTATGGCCTCAAAAGGGCCTATATGTTGAAAAAAAATTCTTCCATTGCGAAAAATTTTTAGCTCAATTTTAAAAGATGTCGGTGGCCATTTGAAACTTCCCATTTAAATAACACGCAAAAAAAATTTTGTCCATTAAAAATGCTATAACTTTTGAACCGTTTGAGATAAAAATTTATCCAGGCATATTCTTGTAGAGAATGTAGAGCAATAAATTCTCTAACCGTGTATATCAAAGATGGCTGGTGTATGGCTTGTTTCTGCTAATTACTACAGGGGAGGTGTGTCCGGGTGTGTCAGTTGTGAAGTGTAATACTATAATGTTTACTATAACACTGTGGAATAATCACGTTCTAACGAATCAAAATAATAAACAATTGTCTAGGCGGTATTATAGATGATAAATGAGATTTGTTCTACCATTGATAATGGACCTCACTGTGTTTTGCACACCTCACTGCGCATTATTGGTAAATTACTTCAATCTCAGTATAATCCCCCGTCCTCCAGTTCTGTTTACCCCCTCGGAAACAGAGCATACATATAGTTTATTTTAGTGATTATAATATTATATTTTATATTCATATGAATATAAAATTATTAAAGAACTAAGTGTTTGTATTGTAAATGTTGCAAAACAGCACGTGGTGTCAGAAGTATGAACCATATAAAGAATATCAGTGAAAAAAAAACTCATTAACAATTTTTCAAAATGGAGGAAAAAATGTTAGAAGCGTTGATACAACAGCAAATTGAATTGTTTAATCGTTTATTACAACAAACAAATCCTCATAAACAAGATGTGCCTGTTCTATCACCGTTGAAGATAGAAAAGGGTGGTATGTACGACAATGTGAAAGTTTTCGAAGAAAATTGGAATAATTATTGCGTCGCGACAGGCATGAATACTTGGAAACCGGAAGATATGTCATGTTATTTATTTAAATTATTATCGAAATTACATCAAAAATCACTTTAGAATTTAGGTAAATATTGATAATTTTTCCACTTAAGCAATATATTATATTTTGTTACCCAAAATGTTATTTAAAAATGCAGTGTATTGTTATTAATAAATTGAATAAGTAAATATATGAAAAAAGATTATATATAATTGTACCTATATAAAATATCTATATATAAATTGGATAGAAAATAACGGCCTGATGCAATTGTATACAATTCTATACAATTTCTATACAATTGGATCGGGCCATTTTCTCTATCCAATTTATACATAATTTCAATTTGTATACAATTATTATTTTACAACTTTTTTTAAGTCTCGATTAAATTTAATAAAAGTTAGCATTCATTTGACACTAGGGTAGCGCATGAACGTCCTTAATAATAGTGGGCGTCTAACTAAATAGTAAACATAAAAAACTCCTCCTATTCGACCTACTCTGACCACACAATTGTTCTATCGTATGTCATGAATAGGAGGAGACTTCCTCCCATTCTTCTTCTAATGTACCTAGATGAATTTGTATAATCTTTTTTCATCGGGCATATGATATTAGAATAATCAATAACAATTCCAGTTTCAGTCCAAATCCGCGAATAAGACACACATTTTGGGGCTTACGCATAGGAGGTTGTATTCACCAAACTTTTATGTGTAGTATCTTTTAGCCTTCGGCTCAACGGTTTATATATCTATCACCATATTAGGCAGTTAAAAAGTATTGATTTTAAAATTCTTTCAAATAATTTTTCTCATAGCCATGAATTTTAGAGC
Source organism: Epicauta chinensis (assembly GCA_021725515.1). NCBI lineage: Eukaryota > Metazoa > Arthropoda > Insecta > Coleoptera > Meloidae > Epicauta > Epicauta chinensis. The sequence goes on from JAEDXX010000490.1 coordinate 26,381, forward strand.
TCTTGAATTGCATATGACTGGTTTCTGCTTCCTACATCTCGTAGCCGGTTATTGTGGATTTGTAATGTACGCAACTTACCGTAACTGTGATCCCTGGATGACTAGGGTAAATAATTCAATAAGCAGCAAAAACCATAAAACAACCTTAATTCTAACGGATGCTTATTAACTTATCTTTTGTAATTTTCTCCGAAAGAAGCACCTATAATAAGTTTGCCTGGAATTCCAGGAAACCTTGGGCCCCCTTTGTTAATATGTTCGCAATTTTGAGATTAAAACGTAAATTTCGTTCTAGATGGTCCAGAAGAAAGACCAAATTCTAGTAGTTTTCGTAATGAAAGTAATGAATAATTGTCCGGTATTATTAGCTATATTTGTTGCCGGAATTTTAGGTGGCACTTTGAGGTAATCTTATTGTTAACACTAGGATCATTTCAAATAACTATTCTAGCACATTATCGACGGATTTTAAGGCAATGGCAGCGATTGCCGTCCGATATTTTTTTATTATTATGAAATTAACAACAGTGGCAGTTTAAAGTTTTGAAAACTATTACTGTAGCCAATATGGGAATTGGTCCATTTCTTGGTATTTTTACAATAGGCGTTCTGCTATCCTGGATTAAATCAAAAGTAAGCTATTGTTAATCAATACAGTAAAAATGAATGTTTATAACTTGTATATGGGGTGCCCGCCCTTGTAGGAGAAATTATGTCAATGATTTTTATGATGTGGTATCCTTTTCGTGTTCAAACAGCTATAATAACAGGTGAAGTCCATTTTGAACAGAAGCCTCTACTGACTGATGATCTTTATTAATTCTTGGCCAGAAATCTTACTCTACTGCAATTATTTTTTTTGTTCAATACTTGCTGTTAAAGCCCTACATTATCGACTAAAAACTCGATAGTAAAGTAGCACTTTACGCACCTCAACGATCAAGTGTTTACTTTACCGCTGAGGTGGGTAAACTCCATAGCAACCAATAGCAAACGAACAAAAACAATTGCTTGTTGTTTAGAGAAATCCAGTAGCAACCAACAGCGATTGACAACTGTATGAACAGTTAATGTCAAAACTTATAAGAAAATTAAAAAAATTAAATAAAAAAGAGTTTGGAGGGCAAGTATTAAACAAAATCTTGTACTGCACACGGTGGTAAAGTCTCTTTATCCACTCGCGGATTTGTCTCAAATGCCAAACTTCCGCTCTTGGATAAAGTATGACTTTACCACCTTGTATACTACGCACCACGATAACTGAAAATGACCTGAGAAAGTTTGCGGTTTTGGTGGTTGAGTTTTACAGCTACACCCCAATAAAGAAATTAAAAATGGACGCACTGGTGGGTGAAAAACAGGCCCGTATTTAGAAAAATTATTATGATAAATGAAATAATACATAAATAGTAAAAGTAACAATATTTTGCTATTTTATTCAACAATTTTTGGAAAGTATTGGAACAATAGCTATGTATAATTTTACCTGCGTCAATTTTTGTATCTTTATACCGGAGGAGGCCAAAAATTTGAGTACGGATGGTGTTAGCATTGACATCTCTAAATACTGTAATAAATCATACTTGCAAGTTTGGGTAAACAACCGTAACCACAAGGTGCTTGGCCCTCGCCTGAGGCCTTTCAGTTATCGTGGACCAAACTATACAGTAAATGGCTATTAATCATCTATTGAAAATTGTTTACTATAAGTGATTTTTAGGAATACTACTTATATTTAACATATCTCTGATCTGTGGCACACAGTAATCGCAGTGCTTATTACAATTATCGCAGGATTGGATCCATTAGAAACGGATCTTCAATTATTAGCGCCCTGAATAAGGTGATTTTTCAGGAAAGATCACTCTAAACAGAATGATAAAGTCCATGATGAGCTGATTTTAGATTATGTTGACAATAAAGAAGAGAAATGTTAAATTATTATTATTATGATTACTATAGAATTGCATAATATAGGGCGTATTTATTAACAAAAATAAAAATGCTTAAAATCTTGTTTATTATTTTATTAATAAACGAACGCCCGGCAGCAAGTTTGTCGTTCTCAAGTCGAAAAATTACATATTTCCCATGCAAACTCTAATCCTTTATTTTACCGTCTGAGAAAATGAATTTACCTTTATTTATAAATAGAAGCTTGGACACCAATTTCTGTTTTTCTAACATAAAAAGGAAATCTTATCTTAGGTCGAAGTATCGCAAAGAAAAACCGTTGTTTCCCTGTTAACGAATATATGAAATTCTCATAGGGTACCTTCCTCTCTTCCATATTAGTTCCTTTATCAATAATATAATCCGGTAAATGCAAGACTCGCTAAGGGTCTACTGTTTTGTGGACTCAATTATGTACCCCAAATCGGTGAAGACTTCAAATCCATTTTTAATTACAGTACCACATTGATAGATAGAAATTACTGATTTAACTGGTACTATTGTACGTAAAATGTCAGTTTCTCAACACCTCTCTAAGGAAAACTTTTCCCTATTAATTTTGACGAAAAGAATAGAAATTAAGCAGTAATACAGTCTTTTATCAACATTTGGCTCATTTCTTGAAGTAACCATCGAAGTATACATAAAATGGTGAAATTTTTTCAAAATTATGATACTTCTTCACTATTTCAAGTACTGTAGAAAATTGCGAGCGCTCAAATATCTCAAATAAAGACTAACTAGTTTTTGGGCTTGAATCTGAACCAGAAATTTTGAATTTCCATAACCGCTCTTATGAGTACTATAATTAAGGGTTTTACGTAAGTATTTCTGTTCCAAGGTGAAAGTATAGTTAATAAGTTTCTGTTAATACAACTCTATGTTTTAGATAAGTATTTTTGTTCGACAATTAATGTTTGCTCATGGTGAAATTGTGGCTGTTTTTATGAATGGCTATTATAATTTAGTAAAAATGTCGTTGGTCGTAAAATATGATTTCTATTAAATATATGTTCAAATATTTTCGTAAGACCCCCAAACGCACGTTTTTATAATGTAGCGGATATTTAACTCAGCCCCGAACCATGTGATAGCTGACGATTAACAGCTTCTCGAGCCCAAACTTTAAGCAATATTTATTTTACTGATTATATCCAAGGAACAACAGATTAAAAAATCCAAATTTATAAAAAATACAGTTAGGTAACGTACAATAATTTCGATTAAATCGAAAATAGTTTAACAAAATTTAGTTAAAGAGAAGGTAAGGAATATAGTGTGCGAAAACCTTCAGAGAAAAGCAACTAAGGAGATTGGTTGGACTTGCCAAAACAGTGTTTCGCAGAATGAACTACAGTGGTACCTCGAGATACGAGTGTCCTAACATACGAGTTATTTGAGATACGAGCTGTCGAGCGAGCGAAGTCTTGATTTGAAATACGAGCGAAATTTGAGATACGAGGAACGGCCAGCTGCGGCGCTGCACACGGCCCACCCGTTTACTGCGCATGCGCCTCGTGCATTATTCGACGTATTCCCCTAGTGCAGGGTTGCCGCAGTTAGTGCAATCGTACTAGATCTAGTGAAAAAGTGATTTGGGTTCAGATTCTAGTGCTTCTTTTTTTCAATTTTTTAAACATCTAGTTTCTAGTTTCCTAATTCTACTTGGGTTGGCAATACTTACCCGTTATTATGATCTGATTGGTTTGTTTTTTGACTGAATAATAATAGTTTTTTTTATATGCGTAAAGAGTTAAAGTTTGATTTTTTTTATTGTTGTTTTTTTTATTAAATAATTGTTGCTGTTTTCTATGTTTAATTTTGAGAATAAAACATGTTTATTTACAACGCTGTTCTAGAGATATATAAGGCTATCTAGTGATTTTTGATACTATAATTCTAGTGATATTTTCAGACTCGCTGCGGCAACCCTGCCCCAGTGTGCTTGTTTACCTCGCTGTTGAAGCATCTTTGCTAAGTTTTCCGAGGGCTTTCCGCTTTTTGTGCATATTTTATCACATTTCTTTTTATAACCATGGGTCCGAAGAAAGTGAGTGGAAAGGTCAGTGCTCAGAAGAAGATGATGTCTAATGAGTTAAAGCGTGAAATCATAGAAAAAAATGAGCAAGGTGTGCGAGTAGCTGACTTGGCGAGGCAGTACGGGCGTAGTACTTCAACGATATGCACTGTGCTCAAACAGAAGCAGTCGATAAAAGGTATATCGCCAGCTAAGGGCGTTACAATAATTTCTAAGCTTCGGAGCTCTCTCCATGAGACATCAGAAGACTCGTTTAAAGGCAGTCGAGGCTGGTTTAACAACTTTAGGAAAAGGACCGGCATTCACTCCGTTGTCAGGCATGGTGAGGCAGCAAGTTCGGATGTGAAGGCAGCTGAGGATTATCTCAAAACTTTTTCCGAACTGATAGAAGCCAATGGATACATCCCCCAGCAAGTCTTCAACTGTGACAAAACAGGGCTTTTCTGGAAGAAGATGCCGAATAGGACTTACATAAGATAATGCCAGGCCACAAACCCATGAAGGATAGACTAACTCTCGCACTGTGCGCCAATGCGAGTGGCGACTGCAAGATAAAGCCTCTGCTTGTATACCATTCGGAAAACCCCAGAGCCTTTAAGTCACATAAGATTTTAAAAGAAGGCATGGGTCACTAGGCAGTTCTTTGTGCAGTGGGTAAACCTGGTTTTTGGCCCTACTGTTAAGAAATATCTGCAGGAAAACAAGCTAACCATGCAAGCCCTTCTCGTCCTCGACAATGCTCCTGCTCACCCACCGAACCTCAAAGATGACATCCTCGAAGAGTTCAAGTTTATAAAGGTTCTCTATCTACCACCTAACACCACTCCTATCCTGCAGCCTATGGATCAGCAGGTGATTTCTAATTTTAAAAAGCTGTACACTAAGCACCTGTTCAGGCGCTGCTTTGAGGTGACAGAGAACACAAACCTCACCCTTCGAGAGTACTGGAAGGACCACTTTAACATCGTGATATGCCTCAGAATTATTGATCATGCCTGGCTGAGTGTTTCAACGAGGACCTTGACCTCTGCATGAAAGAAGCTATGGCCTGAGTCTGTAGCCGAAAGGACCTTCGAAGGATTCGAACCCGAAGTGCCAGTGGTGGAGGAGATTGTGTCTCTGGGAAAATCCATGGGCCTGGTGATGGATGAGAGAGACGTGAACGAGCTCGTCGAGGAGCACTCTCAGGAACTGACGACCGAGGAATTACAAGAATTGCAGTCACAGCAGCATTCGGGGGTTTTGCAAGAAATTGGTTTTGAGGAAGAGCCAGAGCTGGAGGAGGTTATCTCTACAAGTGAGATAAAAGAGATCTTGGGAATGTGGGAAAGAGTTTCACAGTTCGTAGAAAAGAAACATCCTGAAAAAGTTGCAACTGGTCGTGCAACGGAGCTATTTAATGACACTTGCCTAACTCATTTCCGCAGCATTCTGAAAGGGAGGAAGAAACAAACCTCCTTGGACAGTTTTTTTAATCCGCCGAAAAAAGCAAAGATCAGTGAAGAGAAAAGCAGTGACCAAAATTAACCATACAGTAGCATTTAAGTTGTGTGTAAGTTGCATTTAAGTGACCAAAATACAAATATGTATGTACACTTTATAAAATCAGTTTCTTTTACTTTACATTCTCTTTTATTATGTTTTTATACAATATATGTCATTTATAAATACCTTTTTCTTATCCAAAAACATGTAACAAAAACATTTGGGGGTAGCATTTTTGGGGCTGGAACGGATTAATGGCATTTCAATTAATTTCAATGGGGAAAATTGCTTTGAGATACGAGCAAATTGACATACGAGCAAGATTACGGAACGAATTAAACTCGAATCTCGAGGTATCACTGTATAGGTATGCTGTGGAGATACGTCGATCCGGTACGATTTGTTCCAAAGGAACGGAATCCTATTTGAATCTCAAAGACGCACTTCGTTCAAGCTCTCCAGTTGAGTTCGTTGAATTTAAAAAAGCCACCTCAATAAATGAAAGCTGTATTGTTTAATAATAAATGTCACTTGAACAAGGTGATTCGACTAAGAGTATTTATTATTCAAAAACATAACGTTATCTGTAGATCCAATGTGTTTTTATTATTCAGTGCTTTAAAATGTTGCAGAATTCATCCGAAAGTCTTCAACGGCATGGATACAACGAATTCTTTGTGAACAGCGAAATATAAAAAGTTATTCAAACTGAAGAGTTTATTTTTCAATATATTAACTTTTATTGAGCTAAAAAAGGTACAAACAAAAGTTAAAAAATAAATTTGATAATATAGCTGTTTTTCTTTGTTTATTACTTGTACGTCACCATTTTAATGGTGGGAAAATTTATTTTGATAACAAATGAGACTTGAGTAGAATGGGTCGACTTAAAGAGTGCACAAAAGAAAACAGAAAATCTCACAGATCTTCATTCTACGGTAGCTAACATAAGTGCTATAAAGTATCGCAGAGTTCATGCGAAACTCCTCACCAACATGGATACAACGTCTGTTCATCAGTTCCATTGGTTGGACTCTCTTATATGTATTTTAATGTTACTTGTAAGTATTGGTATCGGTATTTATTATGGTTTCTTTCGCGTAGCGAAAAATACACAAGATTATTTGATGGGTGGTAGGAAAATGCCGTTAGTACCAATTACCCTGTCGTTAATAGCAAGGTTCTATTTGATACTCACAATAACGAAAAATATTTTGAAAATATGTAAATTTTTCAGCTTTATTAGTAGTATTTCAATTATGGGCATGCCTGCTGAAATTTATGCATATGGTAGTCAATTTATCAGCATTATATTTGGTGTTCTCTCATCTGGTGTTGTTTTAAATTATTTTTACCTACCAGTGTTTTATGATTTACAAATAATGTCCGTCTTTGAATATCTTGAAAGAAGATTTAATTCCAAATTGCGATGCTTTGGAACAGTTCTTTTTACCCTCTCAACGGTATAACATATATTTTTGTGCTTTTTATTTTTGTTATAATATTTTTGTTTTTTTTTCTTCAAGGTACCCTGGTTCCCTATAGTTACGTATCTACCCGCTTTAGCAATCAATCAAGTTACAGAAATGAATATTTATGTGACATCAACGATTATTTGCACGATTTGCATCTTCTACACGTCACTTGTAAGAAGTTTTTCAATTTCTCAGTTTACGCAAACTTTAAGAGAACAGTGTTTAAGATCAGAATCGAGTTACTTTATAAACGGAGCTTACGACAAAACCATCAGATCTGCACTTTTTGTAGGTTCTTGAAAAAGTGCCACAGTTGTTTGTGCAAATGCGTTCTAGTCATTTTTGATGCTTTCCTTGTTGAGAAGATTTCATAATTTCTAATAGTTTTTCCAAAAGTTTATGTTCTCCTGTACTCTTCTTGATTCAACCTGAGAATACTGATTTCTTTCAGGGTGGAATTAAAGCAGTCGTTTGGTCGGATGTATTCCAGGCTTTCAGCATTTTTGGCGCTTTATTTATTTTTGCGATCAAAGGCACTTACGATATTGGAAGTTTTGAATTAATTTGGGAACGAAATGTGAATTCAACAAGAATTGAACCTCCCGAGTAACTATTAGAATACCTATATCTACAATTGTTTTGAATAATATGAATCAATTCCAGTTTTAACCCTAATCCATTAATAAGACACACATTTTGGTCATTAGGCATCGGCGGATGTTTTCATCTGGCTTTACAAGGCGGTATTGCACAGACGATGAGTCAGCGATACATGTCTTTACCTTCTTATAAATCGGTTCAAAAGTATTAAATTCAATTTATGTAGAAGATTTTTTATTAACGATTCTCTAACAACTTTCAGAGCTCTTATTATGCATACATTTGGTGTAAGTCTTGTGTTTCTCGTAAGCAGTTATACAGGATTTTTAATGTATGCAACTTTCTACGACTGCGAGCCTTGGTTGGCTGGTGTAAATTATTTTGTTACTAACAAATTTCTTTAGGTAATTGTTTAAATTCGTTTTCAGTTAGTCGAAAAGAAAGAACAAATTCTCATAGTATTCGTAATGAATGTAATGAATAATTATCCAGGATTATTGGGTTTATTTATTTCAGGAATCCTTAGCGCTGCTCTAAGGTAATTATATTATTAACGATTCAATTATTTTAAATAATCAGTTTTTAGTACCTTATCAACTGGTTTCAATTCAATGTCACTTGTTGTTGTTCGAGATTTTTACTGTTTTTTCTCATCGAAGCCATTAACCGAACGACAATCATCGATTATTATGAAATTAACAACAGTAATATTGGGAATTATGTCTGTTCTCTTAATCTTTGTTATTGATAAATTAGGATCAATACTTCAAGTAATATTGTCTCATTTCGTTTTATAATTAAATAAAAAATATAAACAATTTCTAGTTAGCAGTTACTGCATGTACTATTGGAAATGGTCCAGCTATGGGTATTTTTACGATAGGCGTTTTACTACCTTGGATTAAATCAAAGGTAAGTTCTGTTGCGTTTGAATTCATCAGAATTCTGTAGTTTTCAAATATATAGGGTGCTCTTATTGGGGGAGTTACATCATTAATATTCATGACATGGTTGAATTTTCGAACTCAAATAGCAATTGCTGCAGGTGAACTAGTTTTTGAAGAGAAACCTTATCGTACAGATGGTTGTAGTTCTGAATTTTCACCTAGAAATCTGACCAATATTATGCCACAGTAATTCCTGCTTTCAATTTTAGTGTCAGTTTTAATTTCAATAAGTGATGATTTTCAGGAGTAGCCCATCTATTTATCAGATCTCTTATATGTGGTATACCACAATCGGAATGGTTATAACAATCGTAGTAGGATTTTTAGGCTCGTTAATATTGGAATCATTGGATCCAACAGAAACCGATATTAATTTATTATCGCCTTGCATCAGGAGATTTTTTAAGAAAACAGAGTCAAAACATTATAAGGATGTTCACTATGAGTTGAGTTTGCCGCAAAATGATGATTGTGACGAAAAAAGTTGTAGTACTGATATAATAATGTAATTTATTAGTAAATATTTACAGCATACAAGCTGTTAGATTATATTATATTCTAGGGGTGACAGTTAATTTTGAATATATTGCATAACGAATATTTTAAATTGGCATTTTGTTTTTTCTTTCGAAGTTTTTGCCCCTAGAGCCGTGTCTCTGCGACGTAAGTTATTCATGGTCAAAGATAACAAGAATCGATTCTTCGCGATTATCTAGGTTTCTATAGCTCCAATGATGTTAACATCTATTATAAGAATTGAAAAGCATAAAATTTGCAACAAATTTTGTTCCAAACATTTCTTGATGCGCTCAACTGTATATACTTAATCAATTAATTTCTTATAAATAATGTTAAAAACGTAAATGAATCTCACAATGTAAAGTGTGCACAATCAATTGTTTTCTATATCACTATTTAAGAAAGCCATACTACTAGACTAAACATCGAATCATGAGACGTTATATTAGTCGATTGTAAAAAATCATTCGATTGTTTCTTTCATTCGATTGTGCCCTTCACTACTAACATATTCAAGATATATTGAAGAAATATTTCAAAAAATTTCTGTATTTTTTTGAACATCTGTTTAAAATACACCCAAAGTCTCAATACACTGCATGCATTTCACCCCTGCCAAAAAGAACTAATTCACTAAAATTGATAAAACCACACAGTCCTAAATCTACCTCCCCCTTAACACTTTCGTGGACAGTACGGCTATAGCCGTCAAATATACATATTTTCCTAGCTCAGAGCTCAGGTTATGACGGTCTAAGCCGTCAGGTTTTACACGTTTATAAGTCTATAAACGTGAAAACTGATGTTTTGCGAACCTTTTACTGCACAAAACTGTCCGCGAAAGTGTTAAAGAATTAATTTTCAGGAAACGTTTCGTAGGTCAATTCATTAAAAAAATGTTGTTTTCTAATAAAAGAATATAGGAAATTCTCATAGGTTCAATTACTTTCTTCAATAAACAAAATTGGATTTTTAATATTGTATAAGGTAGTTACGGACTCGCTAAACTTGCACTCTTGCAAATATCCAAACTACGATGAAGGTATCTATATAGCTAAAAATGCCACATTTTTAGCTAAAAGTAGTCCCTGGAATTAGATGTAAGACTTCTCAAGATCTCTATTAGAAAAAATAAGGGTTCTTATATATTTCACATCTTTTTACATTTATATGGCTCATCCTGAACATTCATTAAAAAGTCCGATTAGTTTATCGACAAATATAACTACAGTAGAACTGCAATTATCCGAATCGATTGCGACCGGACCCCATTCGGATAATTGGATTTTTTCCGAAAAAAGGCCTATTATTAATAACTTCATGTACATATGTTGAAAAAAGGAGAAAAAACCTATTTTTAAAGAGAAAGAACTTCTAATTCATTAAATATTAAGCGTACTTACAAATGCTGTATATTAGCACAGTATGTACGTACCATACTGTAAGTGAAAGTCATTGTTTGCTGAACATCTCGGTCAAAGTAAGTTGTTTGACTGTCTTCATCCGTTTTCGGGCAGTCAAGTCGCGCATTTGCTTGAAGGTGAGAACGACATATTGACTGATTAAAGTGATTAATCAAAAAGAATAGTGACAGGTGGACCTAGCGACGGACGCCATAAATATAAATTTATATTAGACAATAATAGAACTGCAACATAAGACGCTGTCGTTTTCGTCTTGATTTTTTTTGTTTTTGAAATTCTGAAAGCGATTCGGATAATTGGAGTTCTACTATACTACCATTATTAATTACTGTTATCATTGTGCCTCGTAACAATTATATATAGATATAGATATAATATACATGTAATTATCATAAAAACACATATTATCAGTAAAAAACATGTCGACAAACACTTTGTTGCAAAACTATAAAATATTTTGAAAACATTAAATACTATAGGCAGGGTCGAGACCACAGCAGAACAATTAAATGCCTGGGCAGGCATTATTTTAGAGGCGGACCTTTTTAGTACGTTCTCTATTGGATTTAATGTGCAGTATTTTGTTAAGAATACCCTCTTAATAATTCAAAAAAGATCGAATTCTGTTGAATGCGATCAATATGGGATTGGGGTATTACCTTACTGCTACAGAAGATGTGACTCAACTTGGAAAATAATACTTCTAGAGGAGTTATTTACTGGTTGAAGTAGGAAAAGTTTCAAATTTAGTGATAACCAAATGAGTAATTCTACGTCAGATTTTCAATTTTGTAGATTGTAAAAGAGGTTCTATGGAATAAGGACAACTGTCTTCATTTTACAAGTACAAAAATTGACAACCCTACAGTTGATTTCTGCCTATGCAGGTCCTATGACCAGGAATTTTCCAAATCACCCTTAGAAGTTTTCTTGAAATTTCTAATTGTTTCCTTAGACCCAATCCCTTCGTCTGTATTGCGCTGTCACTCATAGCGAACAAGAAGATTTCGCGGGGACCGATTGCATTTCGCACTTTGGTACTCTGAAAAAGTATATTGTTGAATCTGTTTGTTGTACATATCACTATTACACAGTAATGAAAACGCCGTGTTCGGGAAATGCAAAACTATCCATTGCTTAATTCTACAGTTGGTTTGATATTAGTGTTCAATGCTTGAATTAATGTAGGTACATACATAACGTGACCATTTTTTATTTGTCTCAAAGCGGGACACTTACGGAATTTTGTTCGCGTCAAATATCTCGTTTGTTTATGAATTGAAATGGAAAAGTATCTAAAGAAATTAGACTACGATGTCTATACTTCAATTGACCGAGACGATTTTCTTTCTAGCTATTTTGGAAATGCCAAACCGTCATCTAAGGTCACGAAATTTACCTATAATTACCTATAATGAATACTGCGAATAAATTTCATATAAAAATGATGTTTTTTCTTTTAAAAACCACTCATTTGGTGTTAAAAAGATATAACTTCTCAGGGATCAATGACCTATCCATTGATAAAAAAAACCGACGTCAGAATTGTTTACGAATGGTTGCAATGTCAATGTTATTATTACAACTGTTTACAAAATTTTATTCAAAACAATTGCAAGGCCAATAGTATTGTCTATAAATACTTTTGGCAATTAGCTGATATTACTTATTGTTAGTAGCTTTTTAGCGCCGGTATGGTTATGATGAATCTTAATACCCTGAACTTGAGAAATGATTGGTTACTTTTGCAAACTTTCATTGCCTATTTCACCACCTGCTTTTTTATTTTCGCAACAAAAAGTAACCAGTAGACAAAGTTACTTTCGCATTTATAATACAGCCGGAAATTAGGATAAGACTGTGTAATAGTCATGTTCTCACGAATCAAAATAAATAAACAAAACCAACAGCGGGACAGTTTTGCTCACGCTGGGGACAGCGGGACGGACAGCCTGAAAGCGGGACAATCCCGCCCAAAGTGGGACGTATGGTCACGTTATACATACATCATGTCTAAACTAATAGGCAGAGAACAGATACGGTGCCAAATTTGGTGTCGTGATCTCACCGGTTCGAACCAACTAACAGTCGAGCGGATCACAGAAATATAGTACCATATAAACAAACGTATTTCACTTCAAATACGGCAAATAATTTTCAACGAAAATGACAAAACCGGTGGTCAAACATTCCAGCAGAATGGTGTCGCTTTCTTGCAATATAAACTTAGGTGGCCCTAGTCATAGTCGTAACATATAAGACACGAAATAAACGAATAGGCAGATTAATTACAATAATTAATTAATTAATCTCCGAAACTATCCGTCCGATAGACTTTAAATTTGACAAGGAAGGATTTTTGAAAATTCACCCCCTAATAGAACTTTTTATTTTGAATTTTGGGATGATCACTTTTATTTGACTTTTTCTCAAGATCTACACTGTTAAAAATTTCCATAGTAATTTTACTAAATTTGTGTAGAAAGTTTTTACTACACAACATATCACAACTCATTTTCAAATTATTACAAATCATCAGTCGCAAAATTACTAATCATTTTCTAGAACTATGTTTAGTAATATTACTATACATTATTCGTAATTTTACTAAGCCAAATGTATCAAATAAGTCTAGTTATTTTACAAAAATTCATTGTAATTGTACTAGATAACTTATACCAATTTAGTTTAGAAAAATTACAAACTTTCTGTTGCAATATTACTAACATTTAGTAAAAAATTGTTTAACAATATTACAATTATATAGTTGTAATTTTACCAAACAAATTACATCAAATAAATTAGAACGATCAAACGAACTTACCTGTACGTGAAGTTCGATCGTTATTATATGAGAATGTCGCTCGAGATGATTACAAATGCAGAGTCGTCTGCTGTCGGTCTAATCCACACAATTTTATAGTATTTTA
>JAEDXX010000491.1:0-39252 GCA_021725515.1 Epicauta chinensis
AGTTATGTTGTTGAAATTAAATTTTTCTCCATCATTGTTTTCGTTAAAAGATGTGTTTGCCATATTGATTGTTAAATCTTTTACATCAACAAAATCAGTATGAGCCATTTCATTAACTGTGAACGGACTCCCTGTTTTTCTAGAACCAAGGATTATGGCGGAATAGTGAGCCGGTACATAAATTGCACCTCCTTTCAGTGTCCTTTTTATACTTTTTTCTATAATCGAATGGCTACTGCCTCCCTCGTTCTGTCCATGTCCGACCACAAAAAACTTGTGGGTAATAATTTTTATTCTGTAATGAGTAACAGCATACAAATAAGCTGTTACTACAAATCTATTTTTTCCCTGCCCCCCACAGTTGTCCGAGTATAAAACAATTTCTAAATCATCCGAGTCAGCAACAGCAGCCATTTTTTCAAGATATTTAAGTAAACATGTCCCAATTTCAATTGCTCCACGTTTGCCCTCCCCTTCATGCCAGAAAAAGCATTCAACGTTTCCTAATCCTTGTTCTTGAAGTTTACAAATTGTAAAATTATAACAACTTAATCTGGATTTATAATAAAAAGATGATACGTCACCTTTGGGGAGTGGAAGCGCAGCTTGTTAATCGAAACAAGCAACAATAAAAGTCTCGCTAATATTTTCTTTGTCCCTTTTCTTTTCTGTCCGGCTTAATTCTTTTTCTCTGATGTGAGAGTCATATTCATTTTTCAGTTTCTCTTTTTCGTTCTGATCTGAGTTTTGATACGTCGTGCACGTATGGCATTGATCTTTTTTGGGAGAGTGAAAAGACATGTTAAATTCATAATTAAATATGTGTCAGTACAAAGACAATTTGCCGCTTGGTCTGCCGACTTCCGTGCACAATGCTTGGTAATCTCGATACAACTGAGTCGGAGTTTTGCTACCATCGATGTATTTTTTTTCGGTATTGGCCCTAATGTAATGGCTTTCAATTGCCGGTATGGAGGATAAGTGCTCCCTAATACCTTGTTTAACTTCTTCTGGAACATTACTCTTTTCGTTTTTACCACGCAATTCATCTTCTAAAAAGCCGTCCTTATCCTTAGACACGACAGTTCGAATAAATCTGTCACTTATTCCTAGCATGGACGTGGAAAATCGTTGGCAAACCTGAGTGAGAACACTGTTGATGGTAAAGTAGTAAGCCTTATTACAACTGCGTTCTCTACCACCTTCAGGCCTCACTTTTTTATATTTTGGCATTATAGGTCGCATGCTATTTAATACAAAGCATCTCTGCTTTTGTAGGTCTTCTAATTTCCAGAATTTATTGAAAATCTGTGATCTATTTTCATCAGCAAACTTCCGCGTACATTTTAATCGACATTTTTCATTGCAATGAATTGCCAGAATCTCGTTTTTTGACTAATGTACCCTTAGCTAGAGTTTTATACTCCTTACCATTGTTCCTCAATTTTTTACATAAATTTCGGCGCCACTCCAAATGGTTTTTCTTTCTTTTCCTGGATTTTGTGCTTTGCTGATTTGTCTCTTCATGACCGCTAAGTGATTCAGGTGATTCATTATGTTCTGAATGCGTTGGGTTCTCGGCATTGCTATCACGTAGAGAATAGGAAGAAGATGATAACGAACTACGTGAACTTCTTTAAGATTCTGAATCTGATGTGACATAGGTGTCCTGTTCTTCATCAGATTGTGGCAGACGCTTCTGTCCAACTTCTCTATTCGCGATACCTAATTGCGGATAATAAAAAGAGTGTAAATATAGAATGTACCAAAAAATATATTCTAGGTTTTCAGCATGTTAGGAAAGACATTTCGAAAGTTTAGAGTTGGTAAAAATTATAATGAAAAAATAATAGTGCTTAATTAATTAATTTTTCTTAATACTATTAGTTGAAAGTAGACTTTACTTTACTAATATCTTAATGGTAAAGTGACACTTTTCTTCACTAGTAAAAAAAAGTGTCACTTTTCTTCGCTAGTGAAAAAAAATGTCTTTTCTTCACTAGTGAGGAAAAGTGTTTTTTCTTTCAGTTTCTATTAAAAATGATGTTCAACAAGTTTTTTTGTGGGACAAAGTCGACGCAATTGTTTTTTTCAATATCACATTTTTAACAATTCAAAAATACACAGATTAAATTTTGGAATATAAGAAAAAAAAACAAACAAAAAACAGAGAATTAAAATACCTCTATCTTCAATTAAATTATATATTAATTATTCCCAATGATTCAATTTAAATTAATTTCAGTTAATTTGAATTTAAATTTCGATTAATAACAATTGCGTCTCTCACAGATCGTCTACTTTAATGAAACCCAAATGAACTCGTCAAACACCAAATAGCGAATGACTGTCTGTCTAAAATTTGGCCTTGTCTAGAATTTCTCGAAGATGTTTCTTCTAGAATGTAAACAAACATCTCTATAAATATAAAAATAAAGGTCAAACGTTTTTTAATTTTTTCTAGTAAACAATTGTGAAACAATAATACTATACTATATATATATATATATATATATATATAGGTATATACAAAAATTAATACCTATAATAAAAAAATAGACTAAATCGTCGTTAGTATTAAAAAAATGTTGTACTTTACACGGTGGGAAGTGTCTTTTCACACTCGCGGATTTGGATCACTCGGCCTTCGCCTCGTGATCCAAGCTATCCGCTCTTGTGAAAAGTGTCACTTTCCCACCTTGTAAAGTAAATAACTATAACTCTTACTTTCAATAAGCTCTGTTTTGTGACTGTTTGCTGATGACGTTTGAATGGTAGCATTAGCTTCTGGGCTTTTCGGCGGTACGTAAACCGTCTTGATTAAATCATTCTCACCACGATTTTCGCTTATAGGCGGGGCATCATTAGTGTTATCTAAACTTGGTTCATTTACCACTTGCCAAGTTGATTCATTGATGTTTCTAGCATTGGTACACTTAAGCCTGTTTAAAAATGATACGATTTGTAATAAGGGGTAACAACAGGCTTTGACTCACTTTATACCCAAGTTAGAGAGCATCTTCTCTCCTCTTCCGCTCATTTTGAAAAATGCTATTGATATTGCTCACGATTAACAATTAGATTAGGTGCTGAAATAAAAAAAAATTTAAATTGAAAACGCATTTAGAATCGATAATATTAGGTATTCATAAAAACTTTAAAAACAACCTTATAATATGGGAAACAAAATCAAAACATTATGTTAATTTATTGTGAATAACATTACTTACTTATACAAAAGAATACAAAAACTTAACAATAAGGAACAAAACTTATTACACTTGAGTGGGTAGTCACTTATTATTATTAATACAAGTAAACAAAGAAGTAAAGTGAAGCTATTTTTTTAACCAAATATTATTTTTAATCATTTTTTCACTGGATCGAAACTTTAATAACCCTCCTACTTCTTTGATTCCTTGTTTGGTATGTAATAAAGCATTTAAAGTATCAGTTTTTAAAGTATTTCTGTGGTCTGTTTTAATGTCTTTTAGTTCGCTAATTCATCATCATAATCATCTAAAAAATGCTTGGCGTGTTCTAACAAAGCAAATCACAGTGATCTTTTAAAAAGTGAATATATTAAACACGTTAACTAATGATTTTACTTCAAACCTTTGAGCAACTTTTGGATCTACAACAGAAATAATTTCAAAGATAGGATCTGCAAATTGAAACCTATTTTTTATTTCGCCAGTTCAATATAAAATTGTAAGCATGTATTTAAAAACTGTTCTATTTGTGATTGTGACACTAAATTATCGAATTCTTGTAGACTAGTGTGTGCAGCAACGCCCAAGTAAATGCTTTTAAGTAGCACAAAATTATTCGGATCAGTATGATTTGATTTTAAAATATCACAAGTTTTAATTTTGGATATGTCTATAAAATTACTAGACAAAATTCTAACTAGCTTTTGTGTTTCTGGCTTTAATTTGTGTAAAAGTGGAGTGTCTTTTTGGAACAGTAAATTGAAGTCTGTTAAGAGATCTAGGGTGTAGGACATGAATTCTAGGTATATTTTAGTAAACTTATTATCCATCGTTGACAACATTTCTTCTGTTGTCTTGGATGGATCTTCAAAAAGCAATTCACGAAAATATGCTTTAAGAGGATCAAATATTTCTAGAAGTCTATCTACACATAACTTGACGGCAAGCCATCTTGTTAGTGAAAGTCTGAGAATTTTATGAATTTCGACTTGAAAAAATATCTGAAACTCTCTAAATTTTATTTGCCGTGAACTGCTTCTACCAAAATGAGACCCTATATTTCTTAAAAAATCCTCAACAGACCTAGGTAATTTTAAACAAGCCTTAGAAGAAGCTTAATGTATGAGGTGACAAGAACACTTAACATATACAATTTCAGGTAAACTGCTTTTTAAATACGTAATAACAGATTTTTTTCACCAAACATTACATTCGTTGTGTCAGATGAAAACCCTATCAAATTATGAAGAGGAATGCTTTTAGAAAGAATACTATTTTCCAGAGAATTATACAAACTCTCAGCAGTTCCTGATTCAGTCTCAACTATATCAAAAAATTTTGTTTTAATATCACATGTAAGGTGGTCATAATTAACGTGACCATACGTCCCACTTTGGGCGGGATTGTCCCGCTTTCAGGCTGTCCATCCCGCTGTCCCCAGCGTGAGCAAAACTGTCCCGCTTTTGCTTTTGTTTATTTATTTTGATTCGTTAGAACACGACTATTACACACTCCTAACTTCCGGCTGTATTATAAATGCGGAAGTAACTTTGTCTACTGATTACTTTTTGTTGCGAAAATAAAAAAGAAGGTGGTGAAATAGTCAATGAAAGTTTGCGAGCGTAACCAATCATTTCTCAAGTTCAGGGTATAAAAATTCATCACGATCATATCGGCGCTAAAAAGTTACTAACAATAAGTAATATCAGCTGATTGCCAAAAGTATTTATAAACAATACTATTGGCCTTGCAATTGTTTTGAATCAAATTTTGTAAACAGTTCATTGATCCCTGAGAAGTTATATTTTTTTAAAACCAAATGAGTGGGTTTAAAAAAAACATCATTTTTATATGAAATTTATTCGCAGTATTCATTATAGGTAATTGGTTTCCTAAAATTGTATCGTTTTCGTGACCTTAGATGACGGTTTGGCATTTCAAAATAGCTAGAACGAAAATCGTGTCGGTCAATTGAAGTATCGTAATCTAATTCCTTTAGATACTTTTCCATTTCAATTCATAAACAAACGAGATATTTGACGCGAACACGCGGTATATATATATATATATATATATATATATATATATACAAAATTCCGTAAGTGTCCCAATTTGAGACAAATAAAAAATGGTCACGTTATGTATATCCGAAATATTTCATTACATTGTTTACATTCGGACCCCCACCGGTTATGTCGACATTCACGATGCACTAATGGTGAATGTCGAACATGTCCGAGATTTATATTTTTTCTCGGTAATTCAGCCGCTATAAAACGTCACAAGGGTGACGTAACTTTTTTGCCTCTCTTTCTGAGAGGAGTGACCAAGGATTTAAGTCCCATAGTATATTCTAAATGACAAAATAATAGTAATAAAAAAATGGATAAGTTTTTCTCATGTTTTGTTTTTAATAACTAGAAATCGTAAGTTAAACAGACAATTTTGAAACTCCCGCTTTGCTGAACTGTCGCCGTTTCAATATTGCCAATAAAACAAAGGATTTGGCGGGAGAGAGCAAGTCGTCTCTTTATCGGCTCCTCCCTTTCGGATTTCCACCAAAGCGTATCTGTGAATGTCGACATACACCGGTGAGGGTCCGAATGTAAACAATGTAATGAAATATTTCGGATATACACCTAGCGACTATGTGGATATCGATATTCACCAATTTCGGGCTTTCACAGTAACATATATATATATATATATATATATATATATATATATATGTAGAAATTATATTTATAAATAGGATTTCTATATACATACTATATATATATATTTCTTCTTTGTTTAAATATTTATTTAAATTTGTCTATTTAATTTCAATAATTAATAAATGATTATTTATTTTTATTTTTTTTTATTTATTACTCCTTTTACAAGAAGCTGTTCTAGAAAAAAGCACTTTGGTTTTTCACTCATTCGGATAATCCAAAAGAGAAAAGATATTTGAAAATCAAAATGTTTCAAAAATCATTATTCGATATTTGTTCATCGATTTAATAAAAAATTGTTGAATCTGTTTTGCAGGCAAAGCGTTATTAAACTCTTCCTCTAATTAGTCTTATTATTAACAATTAATCGAATAAAGATTGTTTTGTAAAAGAATCATGTAATAGAAATAAATGAATCAAAAAGAAAATGTGTGTCGAGTGTGATTTCAACCTTCCTTATTTTTCAGACGTAATATTTAAAATTTCTACCTCCACCACTGTGCTATCAGTTCATGGCTTTAATATTTTCTATTTCAAAGAAAATACTTACAATCTTGTGAATAGTCCCTTCCTTGTCTGATACGTTTGATCGGGGATGTAATTTCAGAAATTCGGATACTGTGTGACGAAGATACCGAATCTCTAACATGTGGATGTTGACATTTTCTAAAATATGGGATATTTGTGGAATTTTTGTTACAATTGAACGTGTCCTGTTTGGTCAAGGGACTAAGGGTGGGTGGTTGCATTTTTAATTCTTTCACCACTTACTTTCTCTTTATCTCCTTCTAACTCATATGCAAGTGCTACAGATGGGAGGGGCGAACGTTTCTCCTATGTGCCTAGGAGAGCCGCCAGTGGTGTATACGAATACTGTCTCGCTCTGTGGCTCCATCTTTTCACCAAACGTTGGTCCCTGCTCCCGCTGCGCGTAGATCCACCCTTGAAAATGAACTCTACATAGTGTACAAGTCCCACTACTCCCCCTTTTTTGCCTGAAGAAGAATTCAGATAAGTTATAAAAAATAAAATGCATTTAAAATTTTTACATAAAGTTGATGGTTGCGCCAAAAAACTGGAAAAATATAGAAATTCACCATTAATCCAACTTTAACCTTGAATAACTTTTGAAGGAGTAAGGGCGAATTTTACAATTCGGTTTATTCCGCCAAACATTCTCACATATATTTTATGTCGGTATAAATCGTATAATTTTCGTTTCTACATATCGAGTATAAAACGCAGTTAAGAATTTTTGCTAGCTGCGCCGATGCGAACCGAAAATTTTAACTGAGTTTTATCTCAACTTTAAGTCTCTTCCCTATTGGCTGTTCTTCTTCAGATAACAAAAAAATTGAGGGAAATTTCTAAAGATAATTGAAGAGCTATTGAAAAAATTATGTAATAGAACAAAGAAATATTTACTATAAAACGAAAATGTTTGATTTAGTGTGTAGTAGAAGAATATTTAAATCCCTGAAAAACAAACAAATTTTTGACAATCTAAACTAACAATAAGATTCATAATATTAGCAAAATGAATCGATTTTAAAAGGGTCATCTACATGAAAATTGGGAAATTCCAAAATTTTATTACCGGTGTATCTAATACCGGCCAGATGGAGGGCACCATTTATTTTTTTAATGTAAAGTTATATTTGGATATTTTTAATACTACACATTGCGTACAAAAGAAAAATATTTATTTCATTACACATAATATTGCGGGTTGGGGACACCTGTCTTATTTGATGAGATTACGTCCTTACATAAATTTCTCATCACTATTAGATCAAAAGTATAAGTACTCGATCCATATTTCCCTAATTAATTACCTCTAATCGCAGCTCCAAGTTTCGGTTAAAGAAAAATGAAGCTATACTACAGAAATGATACTGTGACGTATAATCTTACCAATTGTGAGTTGTCAGCGTTGTCGGATCAAACGACCAACTTAATGATACTGAAATGACTTACTAGAGTAGGAATTATTTCAGTTAAGCATGTACGTCATCGATAGGCGTGGCCTATTCAACTCCAGCAGAATATACCAGTGGCGGAGTGAGGTTTTTATTACAGGTTTCAAATTTGTAATTTATTTTTATATTGGGTGTATGCCTTCAAGATCGTCTTCCGACTCTGAGTCACTCCACATGTTCTCTGACTCGTCATCTGAATCACCTGTATTGAAATCAAATTCGTCCAAAATGTGGTCCATAATATGCTCTTTGGCCATATATTCTGCGACAATTTTATCGACATGGCTGCAAACTGATCCCTATGCAAGCAGCAGTTACAGAATTAAATTTTTGTTTAGCCAATTCCTCTACGTCAGCCAATTGACAGGTCGTGTTTCTTGAAGCGACACAATTTTTTGTAATCGCCCATATTTTTTCGATGGCATTAAACTCGGGATGGTAAGGCGGCTATCGTAAAACATTGTGGCCATGTTCCTTGAGAAGGGTATCTAATCTAAACCTTGGATGTCTATTTTTTTACATTTTGATAATTGCATATAACTCAAGCTTTGTTTGCTTAGGATCATTATGTTAAGCACGTCTTGAATTTTAATGTCACTTTTTCAAAACGACAGAATTTCATCGACGTCGTCGTCAAAGTCTCATAAAATATTAACGATAAAACAAAATTATCTTCTATTTTTTCGAAATTAACAAAGCCTTTAAAATTTCTGCTCTGGTTACATGTAAGTATTGAAATTCTAGGAGTATTTGGAACGAATATTTTTCTCAATATACGACTGACACCTTCAACATCAAAAATAAATTCTTTAGATAATATTTCAATTGACGTCTGGAATGAATCCTCATGGTTTAGTGTCTGTACAATTTTAAGTGATTATTCTTTTATCATAATTTGCAATGAGTGCAATTTTTATATGTTTGACGGTAAAAACATCATGTTAGACTGATCGAATTAACCCTTTCGCTACGGGTTCTTCGCCGCAGTACTTGAGCTGAACGTGCTGCTGCGCCAAAATAGTGCACGATTTTGTGATATTTACTCGTGAGAAATTGCTTAAGAAACAAATGATAAAAACAAAATATTGATGTTACATTCCAGGAAAAGATACTCGATCCAGTTTGGTTTTGGTTTTCTGTTATTAAAATTAACTTAATTAGAATTATTAGATTTCGGGGCACGACGAAAAAGTGTGTGCCCCGTATAATGTTATTGACATTAATTATTTTTGTGTTTTTTTGAGTATAATAGAAATTTCTATGATCTGATTTTTTGAAATAATTGTGTTAAGAAAATATACTAACTTATTTTCTGAACTTACCAATTTTTGTAAAATGGGTGGGCAAATTTGAGATTACGAAGTAAATTGGCTTAAAAAGACACTTTTTTGTGACAAATTAAGTTTTATTGATACCAATGTAAAGTAAAAATATGGGAATTAATAATGGAATATGATGTCGGGCAAATGTTGTCCACCTCTAGTACGTCGGCAGACGTCTGCTCTTTTTACAAAATTTTGAACCACCTTTTGCAACAAAGCTTCAGAGTTGTCAGTTGTTTGTGGTTTGTTCACGTAAACCCAGAGAAAATAATCCAGCGGCGTTAAATCAAAAGAACGAGGCGGCCAATTGACATCGTCAAATCGACAAATTACGCGACTGTGTGATTGTGTGGCTCGTGGCGCTGTCTTGATGAAACCAAAGGTCACTGTTGTCAACATTAGCCAATTGTGGCCACAAACAATCGGTTATCATGGTTTGGTAGCTCATTCCTTGCTCATTTTTCAAAAAAGATTTGTTTGTTTACATAACCGCCTAATTGAAAATGCGCCTCATCACTAACGTGACCATACGTTCCACTTTGGGCGGGATTGTCCCGCTTTCAGGCTGTCCATCCCGCTGTCCCCAGCGTGAGCAAAACTGTCCCGCTTTTGCTTTTGTTTATTTATTTTGATTCGTTAGAACACGATTATTACACACTCCTAATTTCCGGCTGTATTATAAATGCGGAAGTAACTTTGTCTACTGATTACTTTTTGTTGCGAAAATAAAAAAGAAGGTGGTGAAATAGTCATTGAAAGTTTGCAAGAGTAACCAATCATTTCTCAAGTTCAGGGTATAAAAATTCATCACGATCATATCGGCGCTAAAAAGTTAGTAACAATAAGTAATATCAGCTGATTGCCAAAAGTATTTATAAACAATACTATTGGCCTTGCAATTGTTTTGAATCAAATTTTGTAAACAGTTGTAATAATAACATTGACATTGCAACCACTCGTAAACAATTCTGACGTCGGTTTTTTTATCAATGGATAGGTCATTGATCCCAGAGAAGTTATATTTTTTTCAGCAGCAAATGAGTAGTTTTTAAAAGCAAAAACATCATTTTTAAATGAAATTTATTCGCAGTATTCATTATAGGTAATTGGTTTCCTAAAATTGTATCGTTTTCGTGACCTTAGATGACGGTTTGGCATTTCCAAAATAGCTAGAACGAAAAAATCGTGCCGGTCAATTGAAGTATAGACATTGTAGCCTAATTTCTTTAGGTACTTTTCCATTTCAATTCATAAACAAACGAGATATTTGAGGTTTCACACTTGACGAGAACACGCGAGAACACACTAGGGGTGTGCGAATAATTCGAAGATCTTCGAATAATTCGAAAATTTTCGAATTATTCGATAAGTTGACGAATTATTCGAAAATTTTTGAATTATTCGATAAGTTGACGAATTATTCCAAATTTCGAATTATTCGTGAGTTTTCAAATTAAAAATTCACGAATTATTCGAAAAAATCACGAATTATTTGAATATTTCGAATTATTCGAAAAATTCACGAATTATTCGAATATTTCGAATTATTCGAACAATTCACGAATTATTCGAATATTTCGAACTATTCGAATTTAGTACTATTCGATTCGATTCGATTCGAACACTATTCGCACACCCCTTATATATACACACAAAATTCCGTAAGTGTCCCGCATTGAGACAAATAAAAAATGGTCACGTTAGTCATAATATATCACACAAAATCCACGTTGTTTTTTTGTGGCCACATCGGTAGTTTCGTCCATAATCAAGGAGAAATAGTTACCTGGTTTTTGCAAATATGTGAATAACTTGGTTTTAAAATCTTCTCCTAAAGTTGCTCTCACTATTTGAGTACATTTTGTTCTTTTGCATATAAGATTTTTCGCAATTTGCGAGTCAGGAAAGAGATCAGCACATAATGGAGTCAACGTATCCATCATAGAAATGGCAAATTATTGGAGGTAATAGTGCAGTCAACTTTATTTCTGCCCTGTTCACATTGCTACCCAAAGGAGTTGTTTTATACATTTCAGGCAACTTCAATGTTGAAGAAATTTGTTTCATATTGAATCTATGTTTTGCAGATGTAGAGTGTCGTATTAATTCACTTTTATACGCATTTATGTCAACCTCACACACTTTATAAAAGGCAAGTTTGTTTACACCCCTCTTGTGACGAGACTTTACTAACCATTCTTTGAATTCAGGCACTTGAATCCATGCGATACAAAATTTTCTCGTATAAGTTCACTTACATATTCATAATAAAAATTATAATTAATTACTTACCGAAATTTCATATAATGGTGAAACACTTTTATTTTTATTAAGAAAACCATCCATTATGCAATTGTTTATAGCTAATAGTTTACCAGTTTCAAGATTAATAACCGTTCGTGCTGTCGCCATAGAAAAACATATGATTATTAAGAATACCCATGTCACACTTTTTCTCAATTAGTACCTATCCATTGGCGCCACCAACAATTTCGATAAAATATTAAAACGACAAAAGTTTTAGAAAACACAGTAGGTTGATGTAGAACACAGTCGGTGTTCAATCAATTGGAGTGATCCAAAAAAAAAGCTCTAAAACCCCCCCTTTTACCCCTAAATATTTGTTTCCCCAAAAAATCCCCCTCAGGCCTAAAAATATCCCATTATGGGGTAATATCCCCAAAATTAGCAGCACTGAATGAAACACACGCTTCTCGGCATTAGTGACGACTAGCGACACCTGGCGGAAACGAGTTGACCTACACTTTGGCCACTAATGCATAAAGTTAACGACTAGTTTGGGAGTCGTTTGCTGTACATAACTCAAAATCACCAATTTCAGAGTTACGTCACTTATGTTCTCAGTAGGCGATATCGTCGGCTTAAAGTGTTAACCTGCTAAGTCCATTTTAACCAATTTTACAGGAGAGGCAAAAAACCATTTTGCAACAATAATTTTCGATCATAATTAATGAAATGCGTTTTAAATTATTCTTTACCAGCATAGAAAGTATTCTAGTAAAAAAAAAATAAAAATTATTATGATAATTGTATTTTGTAGTATTTTTTAGAGATAGCTAGTTATCAATGTTTTAAATTAATTTAATAATGGACTTAGCAGTTTAGTGCTATAAAATACGCATTATTTTATACGCAAAGTAACTTTATTAATAATTCTAGATAGAAAAAGTATGGAAAGAATATATATTATATTTCTATTCATGGGGGAGATCTTCATAAAATTTGTGGTAGTCTACCGTCGAAGTTTTTTTAATTGCTTGAAGGTCTTCATATTTTTTAGCGGTTATTTTACGTCTTTCTGGGTATAGTTGCTTCAGTTCTTCCCAAGAATGTGTGCTAATTTTGTGTTTTTCCGTTGAGGAATTGTTTTCCACTCATCAATGAAGCCGGCTTTGTAATAAATTTCACCTTCAGGTGTGTACCTCAAAGCACGAATATCTGAGACTTTCAAATCAACTTTACCTCTTCCTGGACGGATTGTTTTATAACGCTGAATTGAGTCAAGATTTAAAAAAATCATGCGTCAAGTATTTTACTTGGTAGGGAGCAGGTTTTTTTCTTGCTTTCTGACATATAGGTACATAATCCGCTGATAGATTAATAATTTTATCTTTGAGTTTTCGTTCGATGGTTGCGTGAACCGAGTCCACTTCTATCTGTGTATGGCCAGGTTCAAGATATTTTTGCTCTATTATTAAGTTATGGGCAGTTGCTACATTTAATCGAACTTTGGCCATAACAGCGTTGCGGTTTTGGTACCCGCAACCATCTGTGTACATTATAATAGTGCTCCTTTCGTCAGTATCTGCTGGGATGTTGGGTAACGTCTTTTGATCTACAAAATACATCTAAATTCTTCCAAATTCCTCAGCACCAAGGCCTCCTTCACTCTCATTCCACACAAAACAATAAGCATCGGAATTCACTAAGGTGTAGAAACACAGATTGTGTATTTGGAGCTTTGTTTTGTAGTATAGTGTGGAAACTTTTGATTTGGAGCCATTAACACAGCTTGTAGGTCTGCTGTAAAAACGTATTTTTGCCCCTTTTTATCCTTTTTCTTCTCTTCGCTTGCCTCTATTTTCCGCTGTACGTGCCTATTAAATTCATCTTCTGAAACTTGCCCCATTCTATTGCTAACACACTCCTCGGATTCTTTCATGGTTTGTCGTACAAAAGAGCCATCCCTATGAATCCTAATACTCCAGTCCTATATTCTATGATAAAACTACACAAAGAAAATTATCCGATTAGACCTGTCATATCCTTTATTAATTCGCCAACATATAGTTTATCTAGAACGTTCCTAAATATAATGAAAGAAATTAATTTTGTTCAGAAATATACAGTTAAAAACTCCAAAGAATTCTGTGAAAAGATCAAAGAATTCAACAAATCTAAAGATTGTTACAATTACATCATGGCCTCATTCGATATTAAGGACTTGTATACCAATATACCAATAAATGAATTTACTTTATCGTTTGAAGGATTTTTGAAGACTTAGAATGCAATTTCTGATGATGAAATTTCACAATTGATCAGCATTATCCAAACCATAGTAAATAATAATTACTGCAAATTCAATGGTAAATTTCATAAAATTTCAGATGGCCTCCCTATGGGAGCATCAGCATCAGGCTATATTGCGGACTTCTTTATAGACTATCTGGAAAATCAACACATTCGCAACAACATTAATCCTTGGTACAATAAAATAAAACCATGGATTAGATGTGTTGATGATATCTTTATTGTTTGGCATGGTGATGCATATGAATTAATGCAATTTCATATTCATTTGAATAACATCCACAGTAAAATAAAGTATACCCTGGAAATCGAAGACAATAATTCAATTAATTTCCTGTATTTAACATTGATGAAAAATAGTGATATGAAGATTGATTTCCAAATATTTAGAAAACCTACCACCTGTGACACAATGATAGCTTACTATTCTTACCATCCATCTCACAAATTTGCTGCATTCCATTATTTTTCCATCGGCTGTACAGTATTCCAATGAGTGAGAAACATTTTGAAGAAGAATACAACACTATCCTACAGTTAGCAATTAACAATAAATTTCCACTTAAACCAATTATCAAAATATTCCATAGAACCAAAATCGAACATGACCATATATACCAGTCCTTCACAAAATATGATGGAATCTAAGTATGGAAAAATTACATTTAACCATTTGATAACTAATATTAACTCATTTCTCACGAAATATGGTATAAAGGCAGCTTTTTCATCAGAGTTGGGGTTGTATGGGATTATCTCAAGTTTTAATAGGATTGAACATCGTGACAAAATGTCTAAAAGTGGAATGTATAGAATAAAATGTGATGATTGTGACTCGTTGTATATTGGGCAGACGGGAAGAAGCCTACTTAGCAGAATTAACGAACATAGGAAAAGAAATAGCTCAGTCTTCAGACAACATCTTCTGGAACATAATCACAAGAGTGAAGATAACAACAATATAAAAATACTGCATTATGTCAATAAGGGTATAAAAATGGATTTATATGAAACTTTTGAAATCTGTAAACACAAAAAGGAAGGATATGTAACATTGAATGATCACGAGGATTTGGGTTTTACACCTATTTTCCAATATTTGCGCGACATATAATGCTAGTGTGGACTGATCTCTACTTATTTCATGACATTTCGGATTGAGTAAGGCGCAAAAGAGAATAATGCGCATATTTTCGGAGTTTGAATTATCTTTAAAAATCTCAAAAGTGCTTTGACCACGTTTATTTACAATTTTATAAAAAATCAGAATTTGTTTGTTGAATTTGTATTTTGTTATATTATATCTTTGGTGTTTGGTAGTAGGTTTTCGTGTGATTTGGTTTGTATGGGACAATTTTCTGTTTGCTGTTTTTGGCTCAACTTAATCGTGTTTTGATATACGTTTCGACGTGAGTTTGATTGATTTGTATTGTTTTGTATTAGTTGACAGTTTTTGATCTAAAACATGTAATTTGAACAATCATAATCTTTTCAGAATACGCCTGATGATGGCCAAAATAGGCCGAAACTAGTCGCGTTTAAATAAATATAAATACAAGGAGCGGAGTTTCATTTAATTCAATATTTGTATAATTGATATTCCTGGTACACCAATTATATCTGATATCGACATCGACATGGATTTTGCATCTTGTTTCGTTCTACCACAATAACGTTTACCACTTTCTCTTAGTTTTTTACTACACCATGTTGACTCCTGAACTTGAAAGCGTCTTTGGATATCCATCTCAAGATGAAACTGAATCGGTGTCTGAATATGGGACCAAATTCTTATTAATTTCACTATCATCAGACATTTCTGATATGGTTGATTCTATAAAAGTTTTGGATTGTTCTTGTCCCTCAGTGTTGTTCACTTGACAGGGAAGCTCTATTATATTATTATCATTTCATAATGGAATATAATGTTGTGTTTGAACATCTTGGAAGTCAAAACCGCAACGAGTGGGTAGTAAGTCTACAAAATTTATTTCGACGTTTTGAACAACTTCACAGTTATTGCAGGATTCGCTTGCGTCCACAGTAGATTGAATTATCGTAAAAGGTTCATCTGCATTCAGTTTTATGTTTTCGTCCAAATTATTATTATATTCATTTACATGCACTTCTTCATTCTCTTCAAAGTGGTGAGCGTTTCTTGTTGGTTTGGTTACCGTTTTTACCATTCGTTTAGCACGTGACATCTGGAATAATTAAATATCATAATTCAGGACTACTAAACAGGCTCAAATTTGATCATTAATCAAAAATATTTCCCAAAACTGATCACTTTGCATTTTGAAATAATGGATCACTACACAAAATTCTAAATTAATGAACCATAAATTTTTGTAATTTTAATTTTTTTGCACTTCTTTAACGCTCTGTAGCTTTGTAGAGAATTTAATTTCCTATCAGATAATGAAAACGAAAATTTGTATTGTATTGTATTGTATTTCAATGTATTTAAAGCGGGAAAGGGAACCCCCCCCCATGCGCCAGTTCAATTTTTAAGATATCGAGCTCAAGTTTTAGGAGATGTCTTTTATCTATTAAAGAAACTTTTTAGATGTACGTATTCAAAAAAAAACAATTTTTTTGACACAGTCTAATCTGTATATTTATTATTAGCAACTGAATATCGATGACAACATTGTGTAATGCCCTTTCTGATACCTCTTTATATAAATGTATGTATATTAATGTCGGTTAAAAGTTCAATTTTGATTTGAGTAATTTTCAACATTGTATATCATGGTGCTGTATAATAGTTACAAGGATCCGGCTCAAAGATTCTTCGACACAATTGACGTAAATTTTCAAAAATATTTGTTAATAATAATACATCTGTAATTAGGTAGACTTTCATATAGTCCCATAAATTCGTACAATTAAACTTTTTGCAAACTTTCTGTGCATGTTCATAATCGCTGACAGAACATGACTTGTTTGTTAATTTAGAATGAAATTTACCTTGTGATGGTAAAGAAGAATCACCTAAATCCCATGAATTCAGATATTCGTATGGCAGAACACCTTTCCTTGTGATCAATTCAAATTGATCATTTTCATGGAAAATGTGTTTTACCGTACGAAAATCTTCACTGGAAAGATTTTGTGCCAATGCATCCAGACTTGATTGCATCAGACGGGATGAATCTAAAAATCTCAATTCAATTGTCTCAATTTCATTTATCGAAATTCGTTCCGACAATGAAACATACAATTCTTTATTTAATGGAATTAAATTAATTTCACTCAATTTTATCTAATGATTTTACAATCAAATGACAATCATCCGGAAAAATTATGGAAGGAAATTGGGAAAGAGTTTGCTATTTGATGTCGTAAATTACATTCATTATGAGCTGGTCCCCTATATTTACCAGTGAGATGAGAATGATTGCTACGCTATTATAAAGATCTAAACTTTTCTCACAAATGTGACATTCACCGGATTCTGAAGGGATGCGACGTTGTTCAGTGATCAACACTTCCATTGGTTTAGAGAACTTTATGATGTTATTGTAGATGTTCTTTAGATCTTCCACTAAATTAGAAAAAAACTTATCAGCACAATTTTGTCCTTTATACACTTGTAATTTGTCATACGAAGACTTGTAATAAGCAAAAATACACGGTACATGTTGTTCAATGTTTGTGGTGAAGGATTTTGATGTCTCCGGATGACAGGTGTTCATATCTTGTAGAATACATTAAAGATCAGCATAAACAACAAGCAGCACCTCCAATTGTCTCTAATACTTCGCAACTTCAATGGCAAATTCAGTTGGCATTACTGTAACAGTTCTCTTACATTCACCTTTATGAATTTCCAAATTTTCTTTTGAATAAGAATGTAGTAGTGTAAGAATTGCACATGAAAGTTCTTCCTTTATGTTTAGTAATTTCATTAGCCAACAGCCGAGACATACTATATCTTTAATGAAACATAATGATTTTTGTTGGCTTCATTTTGTAATAACCGTAAATAAATGCGATGCTTCTTTTCCTTTTTAGTACAGTAAAACGGTCCTATTATTATAGATTCGTTTTCTATACAAAAAAAATTCACACTAATCTCAGGATTGTGTTCTTCAAATTTTCCAAGGTTCTTCATCTTCAATGGAAATTCTAAATAACCAAATTCTAATCTTATTGAATTTTGTAAGACAATTGTGGTATCCTGAATGTTTTCAATACCATATGAGGATATTTTTTGTGGATTGTGATCAACAGGATTGAATGCAGAAATTATGGCCCACTTGAATCAAAATTCATCATAATTTCTTACATTTATAAAGGCCTTTTTACCAACAACCTTTTTCGGTAGCGGTAAATATTGAGATACACTGATCGGTTGAAACCGATTTGTATTGATTTCTAAATGAATTACTCTGCATAGGGCCCAACCACTACCCTTTTCTTGAAATTCTTCCATTTTCTTTATTATACAGAGTGTCCGCCGGGAAGGTATACTACTTTGTTTGTTTATAATTTTTGATTAAATGAAAGTGAATTATTGATAAATGTTTTATTTAATGTCGGCAACTATGTATGGAATACAGTATCAGATAAATGACCGCCTCTGGTATCCTTACAAATGCGAGCCCTTTTGAGCACATTTTTCATTACATTCTCAAAAAGTTCACTCGGTATTTCATTAATGTCATCACGAATATTTTGTTTGAGTGGCTCCAGCGTTTCTGGTTTGTTTGCATAAACCTTGCTAATGTTTACTAAAATGGCGGCAAAACAAAGTAGTATACCTTCCCGGCGGACATCCTGTAGAATGCATCGTTTTGTCATAATTCGAAGAAACTTCATCCAGATTTTGGACACTTTTTTTTTGAGTTGAAAGATTTCACAGCCAGTTCTTCTTCATCATCATCCGAAAATTTTATATATTCAGCAAATAATTCAATGTTATGTTAAATTTAAATAGATGTTTTGTTAATTGATGTTTCAATTCATTGACTCTTTTGCTGTTGTAAAGAATTCTTGGCGGCTCAAAACAGGTCCATCTTCATTCGCATAAATTAATGTTATTATTCGGTCCTTGAATGAACTTTTAACAATTTAATGACATTTTATTGTTAACGATGTTGATGGTTTATTTTAAATGAATGAAACCGTATGATTAATCAATCATTTAACTTGTTTATCTCTAAGTTACCATCACATGAAGAGAGCATCTGTTGCTTTTGATTTAGAAAAGTTTGTATATTTTCTACTTGTTCAGAATGAATAGAACTAATATGTCGTTTCAAATTAAATTTTGCCACAATAATAGCTCTGTACAGTAGGCATCTTCGTACAGAATATAATTTATTTGTACCATCTAAGCGTTTCGTCTTTTATATACTATTTGAAGACATAAATAGTACACAATAAAGGAAAAAGGTTAATTACAAAAAACGGTTAAAAATGCATCATTTAAATAAATACTAGGGGAGACCGAGGAGAGTTTAAACAATTTTAACGTTTTGCTTCAAATACTGCATACTATAAACACCAATTGTATGAAATTAGTATTCATTGATAATTCATTTCATGTACAGGCGGCCCTCGACTTTCGCACATAATTGGTTCCTGAAAGTGTGTGCGAAAGTTGAATGTTCGAAAGTAGAGGGATATAAAAAATATGCTCCAATAACCGAGTTTTAAAGTATTTATTAAATAATTGGACGTTTCCTTTATAAATTTATCAAGAGTAATTTGAATACTACCACCTTTTTTTTCTTTTCTTGATAAAGACTTCTATAACAAGCTGTGTCTTTACTCTTATTTTTCAAATTTGAACAGATCGTAGATCTGTTTATACCGTAAAAACGTCCGATTGAAGCAAAAGATTCACCCTTTTCGGAACGTTTAGTTATTTCTAACTTGGTCTCGATCGTATGAAGTTTATGAGTCCTTAATTTCTTTTTGTTCGTATCAACACTGCAGTTTTCCCATTTCTGACGCATGGTAATCAATTTATAAGGGCGAAATATTTAAATTTGAACAAATAAATCAGCAAAACACAACACATTGACGCACGTCCTAACGCAAGACTGAAACGGCTTTGACTTCAATCCGAACAACAATTGCAAAGATACAATTTTCTAGAAGCAGAGAAATAATAATAACATTCTAAGTATCTAAATCTAGATACTAAATAATTATCAGCTTTCAGTTGTTTGTAAGCACTATAATCAGTCTTAATTTTCCTTCTTAGAAAGTTTAAATTTGTAACAATAATCTAACTAATATTTACGATAAGGAAAATATAAGATATAAAGAATATGAAATTAGGAATTATTATTCTGATAAGAAGTTGTGACAAACATATGAAAGTTCGACGCCGGTGCAAGCTTCATGAGCCCTTGTCTTGCATTCCAGAATAGTGAATTTTTATATATTACGTTCTATATGTATTTTATAGGATTTTAATTATGTTTGGTCTCATTGTTGAATGGTGCCCCACCAAGGGCACAATTGAACACTGGGTGGGGTACTAATGAACACAAATTTTACGAAAATAATTGTGTATATTTTCAAACAAAATTATGTGAAATGTATTTAACTAAACCTACACTACATATTTATCGAAAATTAAATGATGCTAAAGACAATCCAAATGAAATTAGGGACTGTGTTCTTTCGGTCCCCTTGAACTGTGATGGAGGTGGTAATTTGGCGACAACATCACTAATTTCTACAGTAGAAATATCGTCAGTTTCGGGAAAATAAAATTTGGAACCTTTCTTTCTCATGTATTTGACTTCTAAATCACCTCAGTTTTTTTCAAAATGTGACCAACATAGTGCACCACCGTTTTTTTTTGTGCAAAATTTTACGATTATGAAATCGCCTTCTGATAAGGATTTATATTTTACTTCATAATCAAGTGCACCTTCCGATTGTTCTTCAAACTCCAGAATATCAGAATCATCATGGATGGAGAAAGAGTCATCTGAACTGGATGTGTCTCCTGTGCTAAAGACTTTCTTTGTTACTTTTGCTTTCTTTTGATCTTTAGCTTTAAATGACTGTTCCAATGCTTCTTTCTCTGGGGTTTCTGTAAGAATTTTGGATCGTCCTCTCTTTCTACCACAAGAGTTTAGACTTCTTGGAGGTGCTTTTGGGTATGGCCGTATAGATTCAACGGTCGGAGTAGGTTCGTTGTTAAATGAATCAATGCTGCCCCTACTGGTTGACGGTAATGAAGTATCAATCAATAATTGTTGTGAGGCATCATCCGTGGTTATCGAATAATGTGTATTCGGCCTATCAGTGACTGTAGCAGAATCAAAGTCTTCGTCGGAAAATGCGTTACGATTGAGTGGATATATCCCGGGTTTTTGAAAACCGGCAATGATATTCTTCATAGTTGCCATTAATAATATGCTTGATGATGTTGATACTAAATTATTTGAATATTTTTTGAAAAATTACTCCAATAATTAACAGAAGTGGGCCTATTATTTCCGTCAAAACTGTGGAATCAACACTAACATGCGTTTAGAAAGCATGCACAAAGTTATTAAATATGTTTACTTAAATGGAAAATGTGTCAAAAGGCTGGATAAAGGGTTGCATGCGACACTTAAATATTTGAGAGATAAAACTGCAGATCGGTTAATAAAACATACCAAAGGCAAACGCACTTGCAAGAGCAGTGAAAATTTTAAATCTCATAGATTAGCAGTTTGTTCTAGCTTTGATATTAGTATACAGAGTCCTGGAATATGGGCTGTAAGCAACAAAACCAATGAATATGTAGTGAAAAAAACAGTTTTATTAGAAAAATGTTGTAATTTCATTTGTTAATTTTGTGATATATGTGTTCACCAATTTAGTTGTACATGTCCAAATTCTTTCATCAACCCTGTTACTTGTAAACATATTCATTTTGTAGTCTTACGAAACCCTGTAAATAACAATGTAAATAGTTCACCTTTATTACATTCTAATAATTCGTTGGTGGAGGGGACAGGTGTAATAAACGATGCAGAGGAAGTTGGTGCAACTAATGAGTGTTTAAGCTTTTTCAATGCAACTAACAGCCAAAATGTAAATAGATGTGATCGAAAAGAGGGTATTTTAAAAGAAATCTCAAATTTACAGGCACTAGTTAATAATTATGATTTTGATAATGTCAGTCATAGTATCTTTCAGCAAATAATTAGTAACATTCGCATATATCAACAAACTCTACTTTTGATCACAACTATGGTGGCTGACGTTTTTGGTAGTGGTTATTAATTTATATACTTAAAATAGTCAAGATGCAACTTTATTTTCTTTTTTTTTCAGAACTTCTTGTACCAAGGGGAGGAAACATTGTTTTAATTTAATTATAATTAAATATGTGGTAGGACGGTAATTTACACTTGTTTAACTTGTGGTACATTCTTAAATAAATTCCAATATGCAAGTAATTTGGTGTTTTTTTTACTTAGCGGACCATATCTACAACATTCTTCTTATTTATTTCTAATTTTTTTTAACTCTTCAATCATTCTTGCGCCAATATTTTAAATTAGCCATAACTCGAAACTTACGGCGCTTGCGCACTGATTGGAATACATTTCGGATTTTAACGTCTCGTCTGATCTTTGGATTTATCGGGTAGTAAATTGCTTCCTGCATTTTCAGCAATTTCCCTTAGTTCAGGTGGAGTACATGAAAATTCTTCACTCATTGTTCAATAAGCAATTTGGCGAAAAAAACAATTGACTAAGAGTGAAAAATAAAACAATTGAAGTTTCCTAGCTGAATGTTCAATTGTTTTTTTAGTAACACCAACTCCCACTTATTTCCCTAAATATCAAATCTCGCAATTTTTTTGTAAAAAGGGCACAGAATAGGCAAAATAGAAAAGATAGTATAAAAAACTCGTGTCAGAAGTCGTATATTGCTCTCGCCCTTTAGAAAACTCGCGGCTCCGCCGCTCGTTTTCTAAACTTGGACTCGTGCAATAATAGGTGACTTCTGACACTTGTTATTTAATATACTATTTTGTATTACGTGTATCGAGAACATTCTTTTGGTGTTAGTTGCTTTGATGTACGGATAATTATATGACAGATGGGTAAATTTTTCCATATTTCCCGATTAGCTAGAAATTTTATGGGGTCCTGGGCCCTTCTTATATCGGCAGATGTACACGTTCTTGGGACTTTTATTTCTTTTGCTTAACGGCTAATGGGAGATCTCGCAGCCATCCCTATTTAGAAAAAACACGTGCAGATCTACGACAATTCCTCCAACACTTTAATGGGGAAGATATTACAATTACTACTATACACTAAGTACTTTATTAATTGATTCTCTGGAAGAGTTAAGGGAAAATTAATTAGGTTGCGTCAATAAGGAATAAATTTCCATCTGTTACTTGGCTAAAAGCAATAGCTGAACAACAGTTTTTGATACAGGAATAAATCAATGCCTGTACTGACACCACAACCACCTATGATATCACATAAACCCAGTACACCGGAACCACCACCACCATCGTTGGTACAACCACCACAACCATCGTTGTTCGCAACCATCGAAGCTGCAACCTCCTCCATTAAAAAAATCAAGGAACAGATGTCTGACGATGAGTTCGTCGGAAGTAAGTAAATGATTTCTAGCAATTTATTTCAAATATCTAATCACTTTGTAACATTTATCAGAAATATAAAATAAAACAAGGAACCAACAACAGAGGCAGCAACGGAAACCAAAGCTGCAGCAATAACAACAACAACAACAACAACAGCAGCAGCAGCACCAACAGCAACAACCACTACAACAACAACAACATCAACGTCATTCACGATCTAAGTAAGTCTGATTATACTGCATATTCACTTTTTAATCTTCTTAACGTATAAAAATAATAGTAATAATTATTTTAAATCATCTCTTTACCTCGCTCTGATCAAAGAGCTCTTTGGTGAGGAGAAGGAGGAGGGTGATGAAGTTCAAAATACACGGCAAGGAATTGTCGACGATATTCTCACCCAGGTTGAACAAAGATTGCTGCCCAGCCTCCAACGCCAAATAGAGAAGCTAGAAAGAGAAAACCTTGAGGCAGAAGAGAAATTTAAGATAGTTCAGCAGAAGCACCTCACTGAGCAGAAGCAGCGGAGGGAGCTTCATCTGAGTGTTAAAAATAAATTAGACAACATTAAATTAATTATACAAAATTTTAACGAATTAAAAGAAACATTGCATTAAGAAAACTGCGCAGTCTCATTTATACTTTTCGCATTCAATTTGCGCTGAATTGTTTGATTAGAGAGAGAAAGAGAACTCTCAAAACCTACAGATACCTCTTATCAGTTTCAACAGACTTTATTATATCAAATTCTAGAAATCAATTACTTCTCTTTTAATACAGTCAATACTTTCGTGAACCGTCTGATTAGACAAAAGTTCTAATCGTAGATACTAAAGAGGTGATGTCACTTTGCTGGACAATATCGTTTATAGGTATATATTGATACTGTATTTTAATCTTTGAATCAAATATCAACTTCTAGGAATGAACTACTTTTCTTTTAATACAGTCCATACTCTCGTAAACCGTCTGATTAGACAAAAGTTCTAATCATAGATACTAAAGGGGTGATGTCACTTTGATGGACAATATAGTTTATATATTTATTGACATTGCATTTTAATCTTTGAATTAACATTAACAGAGTGAATCCATTTCTCTTATATAGTTCATATTTATTACGAAACAATACATTCAGGATAAATAAAACAACGAGGTTTCTTAGAATAAATGTGTGTTTGTTTATTTGCAAAAACAATGTAAAGCCATCCTTAGATACTTATAATCTGAATGTAATATTCAACTAAGCTATTTAGTCTTCAACAAATTTAACATTTGTTGTTTCACCCACCACTTCTTCGCTAACCAAATAAAGTATCCTTCCATTGGAGAGGTCATCATTCAAGTCGTCAATTGCTTCCTCAGAGAACTTTTCAGTGAATCGATGAGGCAATATGGTCTTGAAGTCCTTATATTCCACAACCACTTTATCGTCATATATTGTAGGGATCCTCTCGGATGACATAATTTAAAACTTATCCCCAGCTTTCAGTTCGTTGACGTTTACAAATGGTTTCAAATATAAAGAAACGTTAATATTGTGATTGTACTCTAAATATACTAATATTGTATAATGTATAATACTGTACTCTAAAGATATTCAAGTCTGAACACAGAATGACTATTTCTACATTTCGCTGCAGTATATATAATATCAATGCTCAAGTAGACATGCGCATTAGCCATGAGCATCAGATGTACATACTATACAACGACATGCTTTAAAGTAGTTAAATGACAGAAGAGATATCGGCTTTCCTTTATCAGTTGGTAGCACAGACATCTCCGAAGTTTAAAATTCCCGCCTTCACGCATGCACACAGCTGACAAGTGGCCCAGAATCGGCATTACTATATTACTATTGACGAATTTAAGCAGGATGTCGAGGATGTTTTGGAACATAATGGAAATTGTGGTGATATATTAGAAACAGTTATTGAAGAAGACTATGACTCCGAAGACGATATTCCACTGAGTTTTTTTTGCAGTAAGGAAGTAAGACCAGAATGGCTCGACAAATCTATTCATTTGGATGTTGGAGATTTTATGGAAAAAGTAGGAGTAGCAGATCTGAAAGAAATTACAAACCCAACACCATTTCAAATATTTAATTTAATTATAAGAAAAGAGCAACAAACTGGAGAAAAGTTTAAACCTACAGACATTTCAGAATTGAACATATGTTTAGGTTTAAATTTTTTAATGGGAATAAAACCATTACCTAAATACAGAGACTATTGGAGCTTAAGTCCGGATCTCCATGCTAGTTATTACTCAATTCATGCCAGTGAATCGTTTTAGTTGGCTGCTAGGTCATATAGTCATATATTAGGTTGTCCCATAAGTTTCTTTCGTTTTCATATTAAGAAAAAAATAAACAATAATTTGTATTACATAAAAATTTATAATAATGCCTTCTTCCCAAAATTTCCCAGGTTTGTTCGCAAAATATTGATCAAGGTACATTTTTATATCATTTTTTGAATTAAAATTTTTACCACGTAAAGAATTTTTCAGCGAAAGAAATAAATAATAATCCGAAGGTGCAATGTCCGGAGAGTATGGAGGATGAGGTAAAATATCCCAGTCAAATGATAATAATTTATTTCTGATGAGTAAAGAAACATGAGGCCTGGCGTTATCGTGATGAAAAACAACGCCTCGTCTGTTCGCTAATTCTGGCCGTTTTCTGGCAATTGCAACCTTTAGATTCTCTAGTTGGCAACAGTATTTCGTTGAATTGATTGTTTCACCTTCCTGAAGTAGCTCATAATAAACTACCCCCTTCCCATCCTACCAAATGCGTAGCAAAACTTTTTTTGGATGTAGGCCAGGTTTAGCTACAGTTAGAGCTTCTGTACACTTGATCCAAGACCGTTTACGTTGGATATTCTCATAGAGTATCCAACTCTCATCTCCAGTGACAAGTCTCTTCAAAAAAGGTTGGCTATAAGGTCGTTGGAGAAGAAGATCACATATTGAAATACGCTGAAGTTTATTTGAGTCAGTCAGTTCATGAGGAAGCCACACATCTGAACGATTGATGTAACCCAATTTTGTCAGATGATTATGGACGGATGTTCGTGGAATTTCTAACTTGTTAGCTATTTCGCGAACAGTATATCGCGGGCTTTCTTCAACCATGGCAATGATTAGATCCGTGTTCGTAGTAGATGGGCGGCCGCAACGTTCTTCGTCTTCCAGGTTTAAAATACCGGCTCTGAACTCCCTAACCCAACTGCGAACTGCCTAAACACTTGTAAAGTCATTCCCATAAACCATAAAAATCTCATTTACTGTATCACTAGCACTAAAACCTGTTTTAAAACAATGCAGCATCACATATCTTAAATGTTTTCTTTGATTTTCCATCGTTCAATAATAAAAAAAACATTCGTAAAAAAAATTTAAGTCAACGAAACACACTATTTGATAGCTAAAGGCTGACTGAATGCAATGATATTAACATTGAACTTGAAAAATCACAGGTTCATACAGGTTCGTGCATGGAAATTTCTTTATGCGCATTTGCGAAAGAGACTTATGGGACAACCTGATATATCTTAATAATAATAGTCTTCTTCTAAACCGAGTTATACCTGATTATGATAAATGGTATAAATTACTATCGTTTCTAAATGATTTACTCCAAATTTTTTTTAAAGGCAGAAACTGTATTAAACAGTATATGCCGAAAAAACAATTAAAAGAGGTTACAAAATCTGGTCATTAGTAGATAAAAATGAATACCTTTATAATTTTGAAATTTATACAGGTAAAAAAGCCGACACAGTAGAGAGTCTGTTTTTTGACAAATATTTTATATCTTATCCTTTGCTATTGGAACTAAAAAATAAGCGAGTTTATGCTTGTGGTACAATAAATCGAACAAGAAAGTATATACCTCAAATGAGAATTGATAAAATGATGAAGCGAGGCGATATTGATTGGAAAATCACTGCTGAAGGAATGTCAATGGATAAATGATCTAATTTCCATAATCCAACCATAATAAACAATGTACAAAGGAAACAAAAACATGGAGAATATTGATATTACTTGCCCTTAGACTGCTATAGATTATAATAGAAATATGGTTTTTCTTGATAAATTTGATCAATTGAAATCTAATTGTAATTAGATTTTTTTTCATAAATGAAATAAATCGAAAAAGGCATGGTATATTTTTCCATTTCTTAGATGCCTGCGTTCTAAATTCGTGTAGTTTATATAAACTTTTGGGCAATTAGGTTTTTGATTTTTTTCTTGTGATAAATGGAAATATCGTATATAAGTTTTATAACAGAACTATTTTTTTCGCAACAAATAAAAAGTTATATCAAAATAATAGTAGATTATGTTATTAGGTGTAAAACTGGAACTTTGTGTGCTGAAGCTGACTGTTGTCTGCCGAACGCTAGTGAGGCGACATGTCAGCTGAAGCACACAAAGACAGTTTTGCGCCGAATGACATATGCTAGTTTATCTTCAAACGCCTTAATTTAACATTTTTTTATATTGAAAAGTTTTTAAAAATTAAAATTTTAACTGATCACAATATCTTGGCAGTACTGCTTCCATGGCGATGCAACAAACAAAATTCAAACAAGGAAAAAAATTAAACGCCAGTGATAGATTTTGTCATTTTGTCTGCCGAAGCTTATAAAAAATGAAAAAAGCGCCTAGGCACACAAAATGCTATTTTTACCTTGTCATTTGAGTCACAAAAGCTGTCACTTTTGTGAAGTTTGAAGATAAAAATTAATTTTTGAATCCAGTACCGAAGACCCGCCGACAACTCCAAAACATACCCGAACGCGTGTGACGTCATAATGTTAGTTTTCACCCATTGTAGCATAAAGCGATAATAAGTACAATGTTTTGACTTTTGATCTGTTAAATTCTGTTGTCATTGTTAAATACTCAAAAATATATCGAAAATGTCGAATCTCAAAAGTTATCACTTTTTTTGAACCATTATGTACGAATACTACAAAAACAACTCCGCAAAAAATGTTTTTAAATGTTCCACAACATGAAAAACGTCGAAAGAAATGGTTTCCAGCAGTGCACCGAGATTTACCCAAAAAAAAATCGAATTGTCCTTGTTGTGACGATCATTTCGATGTAAGTATTTCATAATAATATTCTTATTAATTATTATTTATCTAAGTGTACAGATCGAATAAGTAGAGTTTCAGTTTTCAGTTTTTAACTGGGCTCCCAATCATAACCTTTAGAATCGTAGCATTAACAAATTTTCTTTGGATAATTTAAAGCGATTAAATAATAAATCCATGTATTTTATCTAATGATTGGAATTCAATTTGATATTTTTATAAGCTTATAACATTTTAGGTTATGTATCAGACTAGATTAAAAATTTTAAAGTATATATTATTATGGTTTTTCTGTTGTTATAATAACATTTGAATAATTCTGATGATT
Source organism: Epicauta chinensis (assembly GCA_021725515.1). NCBI lineage: Eukaryota > Metazoa > Arthropoda > Insecta > Coleoptera > Meloidae > Epicauta > Epicauta chinensis. The sequence continues at coordinate 28,831 of JAEDXX010000491.1, forward strand.
TATGTTTTTTTTTAGCTGAAAGATGTTATGGAAAATTATCTTTATTACACTGTAACATTTCGATTGTTTTCCTTCAAATACCAATTTAGGCAATCCTAACTTTTGGAAATTAGATCCGAATTTGAGGAATTTTTCTTAAAATTTCGATTAGGTTACTACTTCTCTAGTTGGTCGCACTGTTAGTGTGCCATGCGCAATTTTAGGCACTATTATCATGAATAATTTTGAGATTGAAAGTATTATTGTTAATTGATTTTTCTTAAGGGTTTTTACTCATCTTCACTTTTCATCGCTTTATTTTATTGAGAATTATCACGCGTTTCCACGCCTTGAGCGGATTTATTGGTTTTGTTCTCGTGATAAGCTGTTTTGAAAAAACCCTTTAATATATTTAAAGGTGAGACATTCAGCTCTTTTCTGCATATAAATGAAAATATAATTCAATTTTCGGTACATAGGTTTTTTTTTGTTCTGGGTATCGTGTACAGTATTCACCAGTATAGTTGAGCTTTTCTTGCTAGAATTGGTTTCGTAATCATAATTGAATAATTTGCGAGTTCCTGTTCGTCCTTTGGTTCAATTGTATTTTTGAAAATCCTGATTTTGTTGGTATCGGTCACGTGGAAAATTTCCCGATCGTCACCATTTTGAGTACGGACGTACGTCATAAGGGTAAGATAAGCCTTTTTCTTTAATTTTGTCTTTGGTAAAGATTGTTGGTGTTACTATTGTGAATAATAAAGATTGTATTGTTGTTTTTATTATAATATTCACAATCGTACCACATGCAACTGTATGGTTTATAAATACGTGGTTTCTTTGAATTAAAAAGTCAACTTTATATCGAAATATTAAATAATTCTGATACCTTAAATTATTAATCAAATTGCTACCTGCGAGTAGTGTGTTACATCTTGTGGTGTAATTATCCAATTTTTTTTTTGACATTTAGATGCAGGTGTAGTATTTTATTTTACTCACCTTTATTCAAATTATTTTCATTTGTTAAAGAAATTAGTTTCATTGGTTTATTTTTATTAAAATTTCTGTCGAATTAACGGCAGATTTAACTGATTTTCTGTTGAGAAGATTCACAATATATATTTTATTTGATTTATATTTACTTTATAAAATTAAGTTAAGTTTTAATTTCAATTTGTCACGTGCTTTACACATGTACACACACATAGAATCTACACAGTTCCGCAACTCAGTAGAAAAGTAGTGTAGCGCCCTATCTTTTCGTTCCTTCTATTTTTTTAAACCAGATTGCACCTGTCCAAATACAACCTACGACCGCTTCGCGAAAACCCTAGCTACGCCCGGCCATTTTGCAACCTTTCCCTACTTTCCACTAATTTCCGGTTAGAACACTACTATGGGAGGTAAAGCAAAGATTAGAATTGATGTGTTACCATGCAAGTTTGAATGTCAACCTAATCGTAAACGACAAGGCACTTCAATAATTCTGAGGTCAGCTGCAGAAAAAAGACGGAGACATCAAATCATTCAAGAAATGTTATGTGAATCATCAGAAAATATTGAAACTGGTAATTCTCAAGAACTAAATATTGATGCCATATCAGTCACACTGTTGAACATATTGAAGTCGATTCTGTTTCTTCAAATTTAACATCTGACCAAAAAGTCAGTGTTGAAACACAAACTGATATTAAAAGACGTTCCGTTACTGTACAAGTGAATAGTCGTCCTAAGTATCGTAGTGTGTCAGTTCAATGTAAACTTGTATCAATCGGAGTTGATGAATCCTGCTCACCAATTAAAACTGGTAGTATTAGTACTGCAACATCTCCAATAAAACCATAACGTCAAAAATGAATTTCAAATTTACTCGAAGACGCTCAGAAAAGTTTGTCATCAAGTAGTTTTACACACTCAAATAGTTCACAAGAGATTTATGAACCTTTAGAAAATACTGGCTCGAGTAGTATGGATTCTAGCAGCTTTCAATCTCCTGTAAAAAAAGCTGAAATCTTGAAAGTCACAAATTACTTAATTAACGACAATTTAAAGGCGTATACTAGAGTTCCTCAAGAATGGAATGTGATGCTAGAACGTATTAGTGTTATATCTAATATTAATGTTACCAATATAAAATTATCACTGATGAAGATACGACGCCAAGATACTTTTGAAAGATTAAGTGAACAGTTTGGAATAAGTGTCAATAATGCTAGTATTATTTTTAATAAAGCAGTTCCTGCATTGGCACATTTATTAAAAAAGCTTGTTTATATGTCCGAGCCTAGTAACATAAAAAAAAACTACCGATACCATTTAGAACTTCATATAGTCACGTGATTGCTATTATTGATGCATTTGAGATATAAATTGAAAAACCAAGTGATCCAGAATCTTTAACTTGGTCAGAGTATAAAAAGTGTAATACTTTAAAGTACTTAATATCTTGTACATCAGATGGTTTTATAAATTTTATATCAAAAGGATTTGGAGTTCGAATTTCTATTATTTCGAATTTCGAATTTCTATTATTTGAAGAAAGCGGATTATTAGAAGAGCTACCTGAATCTTGTGCTGTCATGGCCAATCGAGGATTCAAAAATATTGTTTCACTTCTTGACGATAAATATAGAATTAATTCAGTTAATTCTGGAGTAAAATTATCATAATCTGACGTCTTACAAGGCAAACGAATCGCTGCTCAACGTATTCATATAGAACGCGTCATCGGAAGAATGAGAGAGTTTGATTTTCTCTAACCTCATGCGGGTTGTTTACCATAATATGTTACCTTTAACAGACTATATTGTTGTCATTGCTGCAGCACTAGTGAATTTACAAGCGCTTATAATTTCTACTTAAACTTAAGAGTATTTTTATATTATAAAATAAATTACTAAGTGTATGTTTTATATAAACTACTATATTTATTATTTATTGTATTTGTAAACCAACATCAAAATATAATGATTTATCAGACTAATATGTGCTTTAAGTTTGTACAGATTTCAATAGTTTTGGAAATATATTTTTAGACCAAAATACAAAACTTTTTAATGAGAGCTTGTGTATGTGCATCATCATATTTTAATTTTTTAATATAAATTGTTTTATTTTCTTCGAAATTTGGATCAGTCATTAAGTTGCATGCAGTTGCATTTGTCCATTACACTTTGAGCTTACTTTACCTTTCGGTAAAAAAGTGTCGAATAATTTTTGACTGGAGGGACATTTTACTTCAGCAATGGCGTTACTAGTCATTCCATCAGGAGATGCTGCAAAAACCGGATGACAAGGTACGAGATACATCCCCGGACGCGTAGTTTATACTCTTAATTCTGTCTCCAGAACTTTGATTACGTCCTTTTCCAATTCTTTTCCTCGTGTCATAGCATTTGTCTCATAAACTTTACTCGCACCAATAATTTGTTGAACTAGTGAACCGTTATCAGTTCTACAATGAGCAGCTTCATAAAATATTGATGCAGTAATACATCCATAACGAAGCTCATGTCAAATTGCACATTCACTTTGCTGTTTGGATTGTCGTTCAGCTTCTTCCATTTTAGTTTTAGCGAATTCTAAAAATTTACCAACTTGCAAATCTGTACTTCGATTAAAATAAAAAATAAGTTAATGTAACGATAAATTGTAAGGTTTTCTGGATTCTAAATCAAAATTTAATTGCCCAATTTGAGAATTTATTTGTTGATTCTTGGCAAATTGAATTAATTCTTGTAAAAATGTACTATTCTCCGGCAAATTGTCAACTGAAGTAGCAGAGGTATTCTCTGTCAGTTTTTCAGCTTCAGTATATTTTATTACTGTTCCAACGCCTGATAATCTAGACTCTTTCCAGTAACAAGCAACTTCAGTTGGAGTCGGATCTTCACTTCTACGATGGGTCCACTTGAGTAATACTAATGCATGTTTGCAACCACCTGTACATACATAATGGAACATTATTATTGCTTATATCATCAACTAATTTGAGTTTAATTGGAGTATCAATTACCTGCTGAAGCTGCGCAGTCATGGCACTGAACATCATGAACTTTTCCTAATTTTTCATTGTTAGAGTAACTGAGTAATCTTTCCTCCGAACTCGATGTTCTAGACGTACACGACCTTTTACAACACAAATATCATTCTTACGACTAAGTAAAACATAACATATAGCTTTGTCACCATAACTCTCACGTGATGCTCGACAATTAATGATGCGTTAGCACCTCGAACTTCAGCAGAATTAATCCGAACGTCATCTTTTTTAAAATCAGTTATCACAAATATATCAACATCAGGAATATTATCCGAATTTGCTTTTATAAATCCTTTATCACACGTAGCTAACAAATCGGTTTTTTTAGTAAATTGGAGATATTTTTGTGAAGTCAAGCATAATAGCTGTAAACGCTGTACTATTCTGGAATTGTTTTAACATTATGACGTCACAAGTATGGTGACCAATCGTGGCGCGTTCAGTCACGTGATTTTTTTTTAATTTTATCAATTTTTAAGAAAGTTTTTTTTAAAGTTTTTCGCATTAAATATTAATATAATTAATAAAAAAGTTTTAAAATAAATAAAAAAAATCAATATATTTTTTTCAAAATCCCAATTGCCTTTTTTTTTATAAGGCACACCGCAGCCTCTGCAAGAGTTAATTCTTGATCCAAATCTTCCATTTTTAATAATAATAATACAACCAACTACAATTTTCAGACTTCCTCACACCAGATTTGCACAAACTAAACTGAATGTGTGAACGACAACATTTTATTCAGTTCATTTGCGCATTTGTGCAAGCCAGTTTGCGCAAATGGCTTGAACGTCTAAACGGGCTTTAACACACAATGATTTAGATTGGGAAAAGTCAATCGGCATATGTACTGATGGTGCTCGATGAATGTCTTGCTGTTATGGAGGATTAGAATCGCTTATTCGTAGAAAAGCAGCGCATGCCATGTGGACACATTGTATCATCCATAGGGAAGCACTTGTATCGAAGTCAACGAGCTCTTAATTGAATTTGATATTAGAACGGTCATAGATGTAGTAAACTACATAAAAGCAAGACCCTTGAAAGCCAAACTTTTCAAAAAATTATTCACAGATATGGGAGCTGAACACACGGCCATGCTACATTGTTGTCCTTCACGATGGCTTTAACGTGGAAATGTCTTATCCTTCGCCTTCGAATTACATCAAGAAATTCATATACTTTTGCAAGATCGAGGTCGTGCGAACTCCATATACTTTTCCGAACCAGAGTTTTTGATATAACTAGCATTCCTGTGCGATATATTTGACAAGCTGAATGCTTTAAATCTGTCTGTGCAAATTTGCACATTTTGAAACTATTAGGGAAGATCGCAGCGTTTAGGAAAAAATTACAGTTGTGGAGACTGTTTCCCTTCCGCAATTGCACTGCATAAATTTGCAGCCAGCAATGAGCTCAAAACTTTATGCCACTTTTCAGGTACACCTGTCAAAGCTCACTGAATGGTTTGCGGCATACTTTTCGGAAGATGAAGTGGAAGATTTCTCCTGCATACAAGATCCTTTCCATGCTCAAGCTCCACCAGAATTCACATTGCAAGAAGAAAAGAGTCATATTGAACTCTCTTGCGACAGCAAACTTAAAACTAACTTTGCTTACTTTGGTAGAGTTTTGGATACCTGTCGAAAATCAATATCCAGCTCTAAGAACAAAAGCCGTCAGAATTCTCATTCCCTTTGCTACATCTTATTTATGTGAAGTATGATTTTGAATGTGGAGCAAGAATTGAAAGTGGCAGTGTCAAATCTTATTCCGCGCTTTCAAAAGATGTGTGGAGATCATCAAGTTAACCCTTTTTATTGAGAAACTGGTCACTGTTTTTTTTTCTAGACTAGAATATTAAAATATATATTTTATATAATATATTCTTCCGTGTCAATAAATATATTGTGAACCTCAGGTTGCATTTGTTTTAATTTTTGTGAAATAAAATATTAAATCTATAAGTGTGCGCAAACTGAAAAAGTCTGGGAACCCCTGGAATAGACAGAACAGGAATATGCCGTAGTGCATAGCGACCACGATCACACTAATGGTGTAAACAAATCCAGTTGTCCGTTGTGCAAATGTAAAGGCCACTCCGCGCGCAGCGGAGCCTGCCAAGAGGTCGAAATTTAGTGCGACGGGTAGTTCACAGTTGCGTGTGATGTTTTAGATTATGTCACGTCACTGTTGTCCTTGTCATATGTACTCGGAAACGGTACAAATTTTGTTGACGCAAATTTTAAGCTTCCTGAGCTTGGCAAATTCCTGTAGGGATACATTCAAAAGCGCAAGACCTGCAGCTTAACCAGCATTTTTACAAAACTTTTCGATGGTCTAATCTGAATACATTCTTTTGCTTTTTTTTGGTCGAATAACATTTGGAAACTTCTGAGGTCCATGTTCCTAACTATGAGACTCCTCTTTTCATTGAATCTCATGCCTCTGCGGCTAATTAGGATAATCAAAACACGGTTTAAGCACATCTTCCTACCAATGTTTTGAAGTAATATACTCTGTAGAAGATCCTGCGCTAACTAATATTGGTATAGACAACATTTCTAATTTTACCACCATAAAGATCTTAGATGAAGTAATTGATGGAATTGTTACCTTCAGTAATACCAGTTGATAAATTAAATGAGATAAAAGAAGTTAAAGAAAATGAAAAAGCTGATAAAGAAGAAAAAAGTCTTGATAATATTGACAGAGAATAAAAATCGAGCAAAAGAAGAAAATGAAATAATTAAGTTAACTAATTAATATGAGTGATCTCATTCGAAACATGATTTGTCACAAAATAGGGCAGAACTTCTAGGGTCAAGATTATAGTAATGGAATCTTCTCCAGTGTGATGTCTGCATGTCACAGTCCAGACAGCGTCACATGGATCTGCTTCCTTTTTTTGAAGGAAAAGCCAGTTTTGTTGTATGCGACATGATGATGATAAAATGTTTGAATTTGAACCATAATCCAATTGAATGGAGACTATTCATAGATTCCTGCAAGCTTAGTTTGAAAGCTGTATTTCTTCAGAAGGAAACTTATGTAAACGTGAAAGCCCACCTGGACTCAATCAAAAATGATGAACACAAGTGGAAAATCTGTGGCGATCTAAAGGTCATCGCTATGCTCTTAGGAATGCAACTGGGTACACAAAATACTGCTGTTTTTCATGTATGTGGGACAGCAAGGATATGAAATCACATTATATTCAAGCAGAGAGCCTGCAAGAAATCTTAACCGTAAAAAAATGTTGCCGATCCTCTAGATGATACAAAAGACATTTATCTTCCACTACGTATAAAATACGGTTTGAAGATAAATTTTACCAAAGGTATGAACCAAGAAGGAGAAGCCGTTAGATATTTAAGAGACAAATTTCATACATAAAGTGATGCACAAGTTAAATAAACTGGGCCACAAATTCAACAACTTGTAAAAGATTATATTATTATATATATTATATTATTAAACACAAAATGTGGCACACAACCTGTAGTAACCATACAGCTCAATTATTGGCCAAAGATGTTACTAATAAGGATTCTTATTAATAAAGTAACATCTGTGCTAAAAGAGTTTAAGCATCCAGATTTAGAAGCGTTAGTAATTAAAAAAGGGGGACACAGAATGAAATTGCCTTGTGAGACACGTTGGTGTTCCCACAGAGAGTCATGTGCTAATTTTTTGCGTAATTTACCATATACGAAGCTTATAACGGCAGAAAATTCATCAAAAAAATTAAGGCAGGAGATAACACAGCTCATTTTCGACTTAAACTTAGAAAGAAACATTCGAGAAATTATCGAACTTTTTACCCAATATGTGAGATTATAAATTTTTCACAAAAATGCGATACTACTATCGCAGATGCTGCAAATTTATGGCTCAATTTAAAGGTGCCCGAAAAAAATAAAAATTAATTTTCCAGCCAATTAAAGAAAAGAAAAGATATGTTTGTGAATGTATATGCGTTAACAGCATTTTACTTACATCCGTTGTATGAATCAAAAGACTTGTCTAAAGACCAAAAGAAAATAATAAACAATTTTCTTCTACAAAGTCTAAACAACACAGGACTAGAAGATTTAGATAACTTCCGTGAAAATAAAGGTACTTTTAAAATACTTCGAGACAAACAGGTTAAAAATCCTTCAATTTTCTGGCGCATGGCTGCTGTAGATCACCCAGAATTGGCAAAATTGGCCATAAAGCTATTAAGAATACCGGCTTCAACCGCACAAATCGAACGAAGTTTTTCCCAGTGGGGATGAATTCATTGTCCATTGAGAAATAGATTAACTTTTGATAAGTCGAAGAAGTTATTGTATGTACATTATACATTAAAGTTGAAAGAAATAAATTTTATTACCTCTGATTTTGATTGGGATTGGGACTATGGAGAAGAAGATGAGGAAGAAAACTCGTCCAATCATCAGAAATCATAATAAATTCATAATAAGTACTTATGTTATTAAAATTATTATAGAATGTTTTGTTTTTTGTTAATTTTGTAAAAGAAATATTTTTTTTTATTTTAAAATATAAAATAAAATAAAAATTGAAATAGATTTTTTAAAATTTATTAATAATTATTATTTGTTGTTGACATTGTCGACATTGTTGACATATTTGACACAACAAACCTAGTGTCAACAAATGACATAGCTGACGTGGCTGTTGTTGACATGCCCGTCTCTGCCTATAGCGGCAGAACGGTAGTCGTGGAAAAAGTATACTGCCGCACTTACGCGCTTATGTTTTCAACTTTTTCTCTGCTATAGCACGCAGCTGAATGGTTATTGAATTCAATTAATATTAAATTATTTATGCATCATATCGAAAAATGGTAAACGACATTTCCAATCAGGATTTAATTTCCTATCAGACTCTGCAAGGTGGTCCATGACTTACAAGACAGCCTGTATATATTGAATCTCTAGAATTTTATTATATTTAAAAATAGAAATACTTGTTTAAATTTTTGACATTCTAGAAGCCAAAGAACCACGTTCGAGGAAATACTACAAGGGCAACTTGCTTCGCAAACTTTAGTGAGACCGAGACATTTGGGGATTTTACACGATCTGTTGTAGTCGCAATTGTTTTTAATCGAAATTTGAATTCAAATTAACCGAAATTAATTTAAATTGAATCACTGGGAATAATTAATATATAATTTAATTGGAGATAGAGGCATTTTAATTCTCAGTTTTTGTTTATTTTTTTTTTCTTATATTCCAAAATTTAATCTGTGTATTTTAGAATTGTTAAAAATGTGTGGTATTGAGAAAAAAATTTACGTCGATTTTGTCCCACAAAAAAACTTGTTGAACATCATTTTTAGTACCCCTAATAGAAACTAAAAGTCAATAGTGAAAAAAAGTGTCACTTTACCATTAAGATATTAGTAAAGTAAAGTCAACTTTCAACTGTTAGTATTGAGAAAAATCTATTTTCTCCACTCCTAACTAGACTTTTTCCCACCTAGTTGTGCAGTTGTTGGTGATGAACGAAGATATCAGGGTCGTCGGAATGAAGCAATGCTTGCGGATTACTGATGGTCTTTGTTTAGGGATACTCCAGAATTCACTTACGAGAGACAACTAACTCAAGAAACCACCACATAATGCTCTTCAGATAGACCCTGCGAGGTATTTTAACATCAATTTTGAATACTTAGGAGAATGTAACTGTCATTAAAACATTCCAAATGGACTTTCAACGTGGTTAGCTGATAAATTTTGCCTAAATTTATTAAAATAGATATTTCGACCCATTGTTTATCAGAGAAACTAGAGTAAATAAAATTTTAGCATATTCGTTTTTCTCAACAAAGAATTAGGAATATTTGACTAACGAAATGAAGGAAACATACAACAAATATTTTGTTTTTCAGTGTTATTGAATATTTTGTTTTAATTGATCGAATTGTTAATTAAAAACACGAAATCTCTTAAAGTGGGCACAAACGGTACATCTATACAATCTCTTCTCTTCTAAAAGCTATCAACTCTTTCATTTAGATATAAAGCATTTCACTTACTAGGAAACAATTAGAGGAGCCCGACTTCGATTTTTTTGCGCTTTTGATATGTTGTCCATCAAAAATAAATGATGCATATTTTTTCAGCTGCCCTTAAGTCCTTTTAAGATGTGAAATGGGCCCTCAAAGATTCGTCAAAATCAGTGTGGTTTTGTAATTTTGCATTATTCATGACATCAAATAAGAAAAATACACACTTTCAAATACTACCTACCTTTGTTTTACGGGTGTAGACTACCCCTTGAAAAACTTTTATCCCCCATAAAAAATATTGAATTATCCGATTTCAATAAAAATAACGTCAGTTGTTAGAGCAAAGAAAAATAAAGTTCACCTGTTTGTGGAT